>JAUZNC010010872.1:18712-30876 GCA_034780395.1 Vannuccia rotundouncinata | reverse complement strand
AGTAAGTAAGTAAGTAAGTAAGTAAGTAAGTAAGTAAGTAAGTAAGTAAGAAAGTAAGTAAGTAAGTAAGTAAGTAAATAAATATATCCATATATTGTTACATCTTGTTATATTTATTGGTCATCTTATTGAAAATATAAAACAAAATACATGAAATAACAATTTTTTATAAATATTTAATGCTTATTAATGCTTATAGGTAAATTATAAAAAAAAATGTTAAATAGCAATCTTTCAATCGTCTTATTTAAGGTTTAAAAACTGGACCCAATGGTTTAAACGTCCTTTCTTAACAGTCCTCAGATATAAATTTCATGTCTAAATATTTTTAAACCTATATAATGTGTCCATTTTGCGTTTTTATAATTCTACTTTGGAATAACTGCGACCAATTTATAATGACAGAACAAAATTTTTATAGACAAACTGTCAAATACGTAATAATTGCTTTTTGATAAAAGTTATTTCAACTATCTATAGCAGTTTTTATACCTGACACCATTCTGCTTACTATTTGACAGTTAATCAATATTTGTTTACTTTTTGTGTTTATGTTTTAATCCTTAACAAAATTTGTCTCAATTTTCGCGGATGAATCTTATCAGATATTTTTGCTGTCGTAACATATAACAGTGAAAAGAATTCTTACAGGTTTGTATTTTCAAGTATAATATTACATATCATATAAGTACCTATTATTGAGCCTATCGAAATATAATTTTAAAATAAAATTGACAAATTTAACAAATGATCGTATGAATATTATTTAATTATGTTTTGTCTGAATAACAATTTCGTTTACTTTAATAAGACATATTAGTTTCATTTACAACGTTACAATCCTAAATGTAATATTTAATATAAATTCCAATAAATATTACATTTAAAAATGGACAACATTGAAATTTTCTACGAATGCGGCATAAAGTTTCAAACATTATTTTAAAGATTTCTTATTAACTCATCATTAGTTATGACTAACTTATCTTAATTGTTCCTAATTATATAAATACAATTAATTTGTATGTACTTTTATGTACTTCACATCCTGGAAACATTATACAAATATTGAATAAAACAATTTACTTCAGACTGAATGTCTTCGCCGAGGAATCCGTGCCACTCTTTGGGCCCCCTCTCCCGAGCCCCCCGGAGTTCACAGACAAAGAAGCCTTCCGTGACTTCCTCCTCTGTAAATGTGAGTTTCGTGTTTTCTGTAGTTTTTAAACTGCAGCGTATGTTGTCTCCGCTTTTAACTACGATATCCGTGCTCCTGTTATCCAGTGATCAATGGGGAAAAGGCAGCATTTCACACTCCAGTCTTTGCGCACAAACGGACCCGTACAATAGAAATGCTTATCACAAACATTCATGATATCTTTACTTCCGATAACGTAACTATAAAATTGAATTAATTGTTTTAATTAAGTCCTTATTTATACTAGGATGTATTAATTTCATAATAAAATATAATATAATAATTTCTTTCATTTATATCAAAGCATTTATATGTTTAAAAGGTTATTGCAATATAAGACACTGTTTTTGCACGCTGTGAACTTAAATTTATGTTAATCTGATGTCATTCATGTTTTTAAATTTCAATAAAGTAAGCAAGTTTTAGTAATTTTTCATATTCGATTCTGATATCACTTACTAAAATCATAATCAAACTAATATTAGTTTTTTTATGCAAATTAACATTTCAATATAATGTTATAATTTTTTCTGATATATCCTGTCTATCAAATTAATTCAAAGGGATATAATGTTATATACAATTTCAATTATCTTGTTTATATACAATACAGTAAATAAAAAATGAGTATTTATTTTTTAAGTAAAATACTGATCGAAAAAGTTTAGTTTTCAAATAACTGCTGCTTTCAAAAGTATCTTTCATGTCCTATATATTTAAATGTTGGTTTTTACTTCAGGTGAATATGTTACACAGAAGAGCCTTTAGCGACATAGTTCTTGACCAAACCAACGGAATATCGACAACAAAAGAACAGGCCAGAAATGAAGCATTTATTAAATTTGGACAGGTGAACATTCACTCTATTTCTTAGTTAAATCTATTTTGTTTGACGTCAGTTTCAGAGGAATTTGTTTTACTTAATCAATTATTTGTTTATAGCTCACAACAAAACAATACTTGGCTAAGCAAGTGTCGCCAAAAAGAAGCCCCTCCGCTCTCTAAATTTCTCTTCCCTGCTTTGCTCCCTGTAGTATATTCTATATTTTGTTGTTTTTACCTTTGAGATCATGTCGAACTCTCATTTTTGCCTGCAGAGCTTAGAAGGCAGAATTCACATAGGCTAATAGCTATCAGTATAAATCCATGAATAATTATGTCATTGTTCTATTGAGGATCATACAACTTTCGCATTTTTAATTCTTCCACTGAACAATGCGTTAATTAAGCTTTCTGTTATGTCTTCATATAAATACGACAGCATATGTCTTACACGTTAAATTTGCCGAGATCCACTTCTTCTTGACCTATTTTTAAGAATCAATAATACCGGTTTCGAAAGATTATCTTTCATCGATCTATGTATTATTTAAAATACTCCATTTGCATATTTTCTTAACATTATTGTTATGAGTAATTACTATGTATTTCATTAATTATCAAAGTGCAGATCTGTTTACATATAAGTCAATAATCTATAGTTGAACTAGGTGTCCTCCACTAATGACAATTTTGTAGTCTTATTAATACAAATGTAATAGATCTAATTGGTAACTTTAAAAAAAATTATTACGGTAAGTAGGTTTCCGCTAAGTGGAGTGTAATCCTTTTTTCTATGTTTCCAGTTTAGGTTGAAATTGAAACATTAAATTGTAAGGAAGTGTTCTTTCTCATAAATAATGTCTTTAAAAGTTACCAATTAGATCGATTACACTCCATTTACCGGTAAAGTCTCCAAATTCGATTTTAAACATGTCTGGTTATATATTTGTTGCTTTAATTTTCCATTAAAATAGTTATTTTCAGATAAGCTGGAAAATTTTACATATTGCCCCGTAAATTTCATCAATAATTCTTTATTTTTAAGATTTTTTAAGATTGCCGATTAAAAGAAAAGTTAGTAGCCAAATAAGTTATAACTAGTGTCAAAAGATGCGCATGTCTAGTTCTCTATATGCCAATAATTTTGGAGACAAATCAAAGATATATCCAAACAAATTATGATTCTACGAAAAGTATAATTTCACATTTTATTCGTTTTGCTTCTGGCTCTCCGCGATCCAGCTGGCCCGAACGCGCCTCTGCAGCTGCGATTTCATCACGAAGGATTGTTGTTTTTATAATAAGAAATCTGTATATAATATTATCAATTATAGGCATTAAACTTCAATTGAAACTGTGTTTCCTTGGAAGTAAATATTTTACTGGCATATTACTAAAAATTACTTACTTACGGAAGTTGGGATGAATCGTGCTGCTGACTTTGTTCCACCTGGAATTATATCCTTCTGTAGCATTGGTTGTGCGGTACTGGTCGACATACCGTATCACGATCAAACACGGCCATATCGACTCTCTTATCTTCAAGGCACTTCCGGCGATAAGGAGACATGCTTCATCTTGCAAGTGAAGTGGAACTAGCGGAAGAGCTAGCAAACGATGTTACTACCTTTTCACCTCTTCATTCTTATTGTAATCCACAAAAGGTCCCTCTTGCATTACTCGTCGCCAAATGAATTGCCCCCAATGGAAGATGAAACCTTTTGTTTCAAGCTGCAGTCAAACAATAATTGAGGCATTGTTCAAGCCCTGCTCAAAATCGGTTAAAGATCAATGAAATCGATGCAAGATATTTACGTTTCTTCGATTTTGTTCGGCGAAACAGCGCGAAAACTAATGGTTTCCTTGTCACCCAAAAAATTACCGTGGATAATCAATAACTGAGCAAATTGTTTTGGCCCACATTTAAAAGTCCCATCAAAACAATCTTGAGCGTTTGCGATAGTTTTTTTAAGAGAATTTCAGAAGAGTAGGATCCTGTCATAGATCACTGTATGCTCCACGTCTTGTCGAAGAACTAAATCCGCTCTGTTTTTCGCCAAATGTGGCTGATTAGCAGCAGCCGCTCTTTGTACAGAAAAGTCTTTACACTACTCAAGCTAGGAAAATATACAGAATTCCCTGCTTGTTGAGGGGCTGCAAGAGATTCGCGGGGAATTGTTGAGACAACAGGAACAGCTTCAGCAATTACTCTGGCTTCATCTCACCTAGAAACTTGAAGCTCTCAGCTTCTGGGGTGTGAGGAGGGTGTGGTCTTTTGAAATCACAGGAGCTGGTCCTCCATTAACTATAGCTCGACCACAGCAATTTATGTGTCTACACAGGTAATGTCGTACACCATTCTTACAGTTCTCAACGTTGAAGAGATGTTCTTCAAATTACAAAAAGGGACGCCCATTCTTCCTTGTGTTAGACACATACTCAAAAGCCATACTAATTCTACTTTTAAAGACGATAACCACGATTTAACGTATAGAACTATTGATTTAAAATGTTAAGCAGAAGTCAGATAATTGGGTCGAATATTCGAATAAAAATTAGCAATTGCTGATAAGAAATGTTTGATTTTAATTTTATGTTAAAGTCGTTTAATTAAAAAATAAAACACATACATGTACATATGTGCATATGAAATTAATATATAATTCTTAAGAGATAAATTTAGAACAATATTTATTCGAATTATGTAATTCATGTTTTGCGTAAATACACGAGATAATAAATTTATTTTATGATTTTTTATTACTGTTTTCAAATGATAAGAAATAATATAGTATGACCGAATTGATAAGCAATATTATTAGGCTATACAAATGATATTTTTTTTCATATTAATACAAATTTTGAAATTTTGAAATTTGATAATATTTAATATGAATATTATCCATCTTTAAATAGTATGGAATTATACTTACCTTACAGATTTTACCTAATCCTATAATCCTATTATTAATTATCTACTACTTCAATAAATCATTATTTATACATTTTTGTCAGGATGAAAATTGGATCAGTTTAAAAAAATTTAAAAATGTTTTTGGATTGTATGTTGATAAAAAATGTCACCGAATTCACTTTTTTATCATATTCAGATGCTCAAAGTTGATATCATAATTCGTGGGGATGCTCCCACAAGTAACATAACATCGAGCGTTCTCAAAAAAATGGTAGGTTACCTTTTTTTCTATTATAAAATTCGATTTCAGTAGATTTCGATCACGGGTTAAATTATTTTTGAAATTAATGTTATTGGAAGATAATGCTGCAATCTTTAATAAAATGTTGTTATTGGTATTAATTTTATTCTGAAATGTTTCAAATAGCTGTCAGTAACTTTTCAGTTCTAATTAAATGTGCCAATCAAATATTAAGACCCGAACAGTTAAGTTGTAATTTCATTTTATGTAACGTGTTCAAATCAAGGGTGTCTCTTCTTAAGTGGCACATTTTAAACACAAAGGCAGGAAAAGATTAGATTTAATGATTACCTTGGACTTCAACATGGACACCTTCAAACATTTTGCTTGATTACATTACGTCGGATGCTATTGACAAATAGATATTTACCACTACACACGATTTTAGAAACATACTCAAGGTTTAAAGGTAACACTCACATTGCAATAAGGCATTATAAACTGATTTTGGACTTTATTAAACTTTAAGCTATTTTTAGTGGAACAGAGAACTTAGATTATTTTCAGACAGATCATGACTAAGCATTGGATTATTGATTTATACGTAAATAATATATTCAAAGTAAAGTTAACAAAATAGATAATTTTAATATGCCTAAATAAAATTTAAAGTAAAACTTAAAACAGCTTTAAATATCTAGATTATCCGATAACTGATTAACTGATTTTAAATTATTGTATTAAAAATAGTTTTACAATAAGAAAATGGGCAAACAAAATCCTTGACTATCTCCAAGATTATAAATTCGATAGAAATATCCAAAATATTCATTTTTTTACTAAAGTTTTAAGTTGGTAAATTTTAAAAAATAAGATATGCGATTCGGTAGACCTTTTTTTTATCTAGTATCAACTATTGAATGTGCCTAATACTCAAATCTAATATCTTATAAACTTAACATTCTTTTTTAAATCAAGAAAATGTCAATTTCAAGATCAATATTATTTGTACCTAAAATGTAAACAGTTTATATTTAAATTATCAATTTGACAAAGTTTTACGGATTATTTATAATTAAACTATATACAATTATAACCATGTAATCAGAGAACGTTGAATTGAATGTTTTATTTCAGCCATGGCAACCAAATCAATTTGTGACAGATTTTTTTCATGAAGTAATCTGCGGGGATACATGGGGTAAGTTTAGAATATAAATAAAAAGTATTAGTTCAACTGTAGCACAATGCATCATATGAATAAGAAAAAATAATTTTTCTCTAGACTAACACAATGCGTATATTTTATTTTAATTTACATGAATATCTCAGGAGACAAACTGATTGTTGGCACAGAAGGAGGAACCTTTATATTGGAAGGTAAATTATTTTCATTTTTTATAAAGAATACATTTTGTAATTTTATTCAGCAATCTTCAAATTCGTGTCTCGACGGATCTGAGGCATTGTATTGCGGATGTTGAAAACTAATTAGTTGGACGAATCTGTCTTTTTCTAATTGCAGAAAACGTAACACCACATCATCTCCTGGATAGAAATATTGATGTCAGAAAACTAGAAATTGTTGAAAGCATCGGTGTCATGGTTTTCTTATATGATAAAGGTATAAACAATTTAAATATTCTTCGAGAAATGTTTTCAGTTAGAGCACAGTGTTGATATCTTACATTGTTTTATGTTAATGATTACCATTTTCTCTATAGATAATATACCTATAAGGAATTTTGATAAGCTCTGGACCTTGCTAGAGTAGTTTGTAAATGATCAGGAAACGAAAAAGGTTCAAATCTGACACAAAAGTAAATTTATATTAAAAAACCTTCGTTTAGAGTTTTATATTATGAATAAAATATGGGTTTAATATTCTATTTTCTATGTATTTGAGACTTTAGAATTCTACAGTGCATGCATAAATCTTATTAAATTTTAACTCTTTTATTAAAAAATGTAAGTACAAATAACACTTTAATATATGAAACATTAAATAATTTTGAAGTGACAAAATATTTACATTGCGAGTTATATAATTCTTATATAATAGTTTTATACTTCAGAGTTTTTCATACTAAATGCTAATCTATATGATATTGTTATATTTTTAATTTAGGCAAAGATAGCAAGATAGGTATTCTACAGTTGTTGGAACTCAGTGCTACTTCAACTTTTCCAATTGACAAAACGGAAGTTAAAAAAATTAGTTTGGAGAAAACAAAAGGTGAGTTTGTTCCAATATAATAACATCAAAACGTTAAGAATTGATTTTAGGATTTTATTACCCAAATGAATAATGATTTACCCACCCAAAGTGTTGTAATGGAAATTGAAAATATTACAAAGAATTATTTGATAATATGCCTAATTGTTTAAAATATTAAATTAGAAGAATGCGTTTTTTTATTCCATTTTGGCGCAATAATAGTTCATAGAAAGCTTTAAAATGGGATTATTTATAAACAATCTTTTGAATCAATAAAATATATCCATAACAATTCTTCTTTAAAAATTATTTCATAGTCTTAAAAGGCGTTGGATGTCACAGAGGCCCACAATAAAAATATTAAAGTGAAACATTAATACAATAATAAAAATACTAATTTTTTAAATTCACTTCTAAAGCTATAATAAAATTGTAACTTAAAAATAATCAAAAGATACTTAACTTACGAACATTTTGACAATAAAGCTTTATCAATTCAAAGATTGTCAAACTCCAATTTGACTATTTTATTGATCTCCTCTCTCTGATTTCCTCAATCAATTTGTTTCCTTTCATCAGATTAGATAGTTTTCGTTTCATATTTAATTAATTATTACAAAACTTTATTAATTATCAACTAATAAAACTAATATACGAACATTTATATTAATTAATTATCGATTTGTTCCTTGTAATCCCTTCTTTTTAGGTTGTCTCTATTTTGCGTTGAGTAAGCCTTTCATCCAACCGCTTCGGTTAGTCGTGGCTGTTGGGAGGAAGCTTCAGATTTATCAGTGGCGTTGTCGAACCACCTCCAGTTCGCTTTCAGCTTGGAACCAGTTCACCAATACCACTATGATTGCATCCTTCCAGTTCATTAGGGTAATTCAATAAATTGTTACATTTATGAATAATATATAAATTTATAATTATTTCCCGTTATTTCAAAATATTAATTGATGTAAATAAAATGTAATCAAAATAAGTTATCGAACATTTTCTTCAATGTGATACTAAATTATTAAATTTTCAAAATTAGTAAAACTATTTTGAATAATTGTCGTACAAGTATTAATAGATCAATCAATATTTCGTGCAAAAATATTCTTTACTGTGTAAGCCAAGTTTACTCGCAAAATTTTTGTAATCTTTATTATTTCTGCATTTTTTTCTTGAACAGAATCGTCTTAATTTTGATCGAAAGCAGTTTCTACATTGTCTTCATTTACATTTTCCGAATTATGAATTTTTTATTGATTTAAAAAAATTATTATTTCACTTTCATTGCTTATTTTGTTAATAAATCATTTTGCAACGTGTAATTTGCCGTGCAATAAGCCTTTTTGTATAAAATTAATACTTTATTGTTATTTCGAGTCAGTTAGGGTTAATTGATAAATAATTCTTTTATAATTTATCATCAGATGAATAATAACTATATAGCAGTATTATTATATAAAATTGATGACATGCAATCCCAGATCAAGCTCTTTGATAACTAGAAATTCATTAATTTTATAAAAAAGTGAACTTTATTTGCAAAAAGGGTTCGCTGCTTTTTTCGCTGCTAATTATTTTTTTAATTCTCACAATTAAAAGTATCAGCAGGACACAATTCTCTTCAAAGGTCATATAATTACAGTTTGTTAAGTAAATCACAGCGCTCATTGCGAACCTATTATTTCTTGATTAACTGGACTGACGATTTCATTGTGTTCTTTTTAAAAACAATGTATTCAATCAGAGATATTTTGTTTTAATTTGAAACAAAACTAAATTAGTTTTATTAAGGAGCGAATCGTTGGAATTTCACCTCATTTAACTAAGACAAATTATAACACATTTTATATTTATGCATTGTGAATAATTTAAATATATTTATAACACTCTTGATATTTAACAAAAAATAAAAACCAACAAACTCCCTAAGCATTATATTTTAAAGATTTGAAGTTTAATTGCTCATACTTTTCACTATTTGAATTTGAACATTAAAATAATTAAATAAATGCATCTAGAACTTTTTCATTTCATTAAGTAAAAGCTTTACGCTATTTCAATAAAATATAATAGCTGTGTAAAAATATATTTTTTAGAAGGAATACAAGTTTTCAACTTTGTAAATATATTTTTCATTTTATGCAATACAACTTTCAAAATTGTAATCACAAAAAACACGTGATTAAAAAATTTATATTTTTTATAATGTTTTGGCTGTGGAAAACTTCATACTATCAAAATGAATAAGTATTGGATAGAATGACAGAACATATGGTTTTAAAGTTAAATTACATGGAAGTATGAAATAGTTTATAATTTGTTATAAAGTTTTTTAAAATTATAATTACTTTGTTTTCATTTAACATTTATTTTTGAAAACTTTATTAAAAACATAATTTGCCCCATTATAGTTGAGTAAACTTATAGAGATATTTTCAATTTGTTCATATTTGTATTATTTTTGTTGACTGCATTACGTACACGCAAAGTATGTGAAGCTTAATGTAAACCATATTAAATAGCGTCTATAAATAGATAGAAGGTTATAGATACCTAGTATGATATATGGCGCAATTAACCTGCCAGAATATTAATTATAATAAAGACTTAAACTGTTTGGATAAAAATATGTTTGAAAATATTTCTTTGTTTTGATATTCAGTTATGTTACAGTTTAAATCCTTTCTAAAGTTATCCATATTGATCTGAAGTTCTTAGCTATACCTAGTTCATTATCTCAAATGAAGGAACACGCATGTAAAATAATTACAAGTTTCTCTTATATAAACTAATCATCGAGGGATTCGCGATATAACGAGGTGTTGACAAATAATTAATATTTTTTCATACATATATGTTTTAAACAATGTATTAAATATTTCCTAAATTAGAAAACACAGCAATATTAAAGAACGAAAAGTTGGATAATTTTGCATAATATTTATTTCGTAAACAGCTTGAATGCGTTGTATATATAGTCACAGTTTTAAAATTTTTATTCTTATATAATAACCTTATTTGAAAATGGTTTGATGTGATTATATAAATAATGTTAAATATCTTTTTAACTAGTTCAGGAATATCTAGATATTTAATTAAATTAGCTATAAGATATAAAAAAATTTTAGGATTTCAAATGTATACTGCGTGCAATAATAATTTGCTTTAGAAACAAATTCCCATTCCTCTTTTAACGCTTTAAAAAATATATACATTTTAACATACTTAACTACTTAAAAGACTTAACTGCTTTATTTATTGACGAGTAAATACATTTAATCGTATTTGTGAAAATTACCGTTTGACGTTTCGTTAATTTTGTATTGTTAAAAAATTGATTAGACCTACCGCAAATTCCGTTTGAGTGATTAAATTCTCTTCGGTAAAAAGAGACATTGTGAGTTAATTATTTAATAAGATATGAACCTTCTACCATTCACTGTTTATTATATCATTACATCAAAGACATCAACAAATTACCGTAGTTATAGAAATAAGGGATATTGTCTAGAGGGCAGCTAGTTCAAAAATATTAAGTGGAAATTATTGTGTAAACAAAATTCTATATTACATTTTTCTCTTTCTTTAATTGTTGAGTGGACTTGTTTTTCGAGTACGTTTTTATTTATGTGTTTTACAGATAGAATTTTAAAAATATTATAAATTGAAAGCTAATATTAGTTGTATAAATATGTACATTGTTATGTCTATTTTAGTTGTGATAAATCGTTGTTAACAATATTTTAATTAAAAATCATGAAGGTATATCAAAATAGAAAAATTAAATATTTAATATCAAAAAGACGCCAATGAAGTTTTACAAAATGTTACACTTTATTTTAGAAAAGGGGAAATTTCATCAAAGGTATATGCCATTCGTAATTAATGTATGAAATCATTTGTGTTAGGCAGAATTAATGGACCTTTTATTTTGTATGCAATGTAAATACATTTGTTTCCACAACATAAACAAATAATTACATGCACACTTTAATTTTAAAAGAGTTATGTTTATAATTTATTTGTTCCTCGACTAATGGATACATTGTTTTCTAAATAGTCAAGCTACAGTGCAGCAATGCTGGCCTATATTAATAATATTTCTGGTAATAATTTTTATAATAAAATTAGTAAGAAAGAAAACGAATTAAAATCTTTTTTACGATTTAAAGGTATAAAATTTAAACGATTGTTGGAGATGTACAGTTTACAGATTTACAGATTTTCAGCTTATAATATATATTATATTATATTATATTTATTTTATTTTATTTATTTTATTTTATTTATGTAAAAATTATAAGAAAAACGTAATTAAGGCTTAGATTTAAAACGGATACATTTAATACATGCATTGTAGAAAGCAGAAATACATAAAAAGATGAATTCGTTTTTGAAATTGTTAATAATGTGAATAATTATTAACAAATGTGAATTTAACGTTCGGAATGCTTACTATGGTAATACGTGCGTCATGCAATTGCAATATTTGGTGATACGTGCGTCATGAAATTGCAATATTTGGTGATACGTGCGTCATGCAATATATGGTAATACGTGCGTCATGCAATATATGGTAATACGTGCGTCATGCAATATATGGTGATACGTGCGTCATGCAATTGCAATATTTGGTGATACGTGCGTCATGCAATATATAGTAATCCGTGCGTCATGCAATTGCAATATTTGGCGATACGTGCGTCATGCAATATATGGTAATACGTGCGTCATGCAATATATGGTAATACGTGCGTCATGCAATATATGG
>JAUZNC010010872.1:0-18612 GCA_034780395.1 Vannuccia rotundouncinata | reverse complement strand
AATACGTGCGTCATGCAATATATGGTGATACGTGCGTCATGCAATTGCAATATTTGGTGATACGTGCGTCATGCAATTGCAATATTTGGTGATACGTGCGTCATGAAATATATGGTATTACGTGCGTCATGCAATATTTGGTGATACGTGCGTCATGCAATATTTGGTTATACGTGCGTCATGAAATATTTGATGATACGTGCGTCATGCAATATTTGGTGATACGTGCGTCATGCAATATATGGTTATACGTGCGTCATGCAATATATGGTGATACGTGCGTCATTCAATTGCAATATATGGGGATACATGCGTCATGCCATTTAAATATATGGTGATACGTGCGTCATTCAATATATTTTAATACGTTAAACATGATGGGCGTGTTAATAAGAGCGAAATGCTGTATATCGGGTAATACGTGCGTCATAATGTCTATGTGTTATGGGTGATTTCGTGTTATTCTGCCCATCTATTAATGTGAAAGATAATATTTGTTACTTTGAATTTGTAAATTTGTAAATAATTTTATATACATAGCAATTTAAACGTGTTGTTGTGTTTTATCACATGTACGTCCCTATTAATTGAGTTGATTTCCAAAATAATACACCAGGAATTGCAAACGTTCGAACCAGCACAACTGATAACTCTCATTGAGAGTTCAACTGGGGGTATGATCTGTATTGGCTACAAGCAGCAATTTGACCTGATTGATGAAAAAACGGGCGATACGATCCACCTCTATCGTCCAGAAACAACCTCCAAAACACAAGTCGTGGCAGCCATTGACATTTGTGCCGACGATGATTTGGAACTTTTGCTCTGTCACAAACGTGAGTTTATTTTTTCGAAGTTTATTCTATAGAGTTTTATTCTTGAAAAAATAAGTTGTTATAGATAGGAATTTTAACTGTATTCAAATTTTATATAATTTTTATTTATTCAGCATTTGCTTATGTTGTGTTTTGGATTTTTAGTTGAACGATTGAACTTATATTAGAACGACATTCTTCGCATATTACGTAAAATCTTCGCAGACATAAAAATATTGAATATTTATATTATTAATAAGAATGTTATGAAATTTAATTTAATACATAGAAAAATGTTTTAGAATATATATTTAAAACGAACAAATTTGTATTATTTTACTGAAAATTGAAAAAATAATTCTTGCTAAAACAGAAAGAAACATTTCTCATTAGATTGTTCCTTTTCCAATTTTGTCACATGCTAATGCAAAGGATACCTTTTAAAAAGACAGATTCATACAGCTGTATGTCTTGATCTTAATTAATTATTGTTACAAAATTGTCTCCAGTGCCTGTCAAATAAACACTGAAATGCAACAATTCATAATGTAATGGAAAAGTATTATTATATAGATTTAATTATTTTTTCCAAATAAGAAGACTTAATTGGCATTTTCCTATATATCCATTATTGAGCATATAATGAAGAGTTGCGACTAATTATAACAATTTCTTACATTTTGACAGATTTGTATTAATTAATCAGACAATTATATAATATTAGAAAGAATTTCATAAAGTTTATAACCCAAAATTTGTCTGAAATTGGTTTTATTATTTCTTTTGATATTCTGCAATATAAAAAAAGTAAACTAATGGTTAGAACTACACTATTAGCTAATGTTTGAGGTTTGTCAGTTATCCAGTATGTGTGCGTATGTATGGAAATAGAAGTGCAAATAATTAAAATTGTCTTGACCGAATTCGTATACGTTAGGGGGTCTCCATTGTATATTGCCGGATTTTAAGCAATCATTGGAAGTATCCAAACTGTAACATTCTTTGTGTCTATACTTTACAAATATCTATATCAAAAAAAACGTTTGTTGCATGAGTACATAAACCGGATCTTTTCTTTCCCAACTGATCAATGAATGATAGGATCGTGTCATTTCCAAAAGGTGAGTAAGGAAGTTTGCATTCCAATTCCACAGGGGGGCAACGAATTCGATTTCACTTGGAACTTTGAGCCAAAGCATGTCGGTGAGAAATCTTTCATCTACTCTTTGCCTAAAATTGTATTTATGTTGAGGTTTACATGCACGCCTAAGAGATTTGTTGTGTACATTATCACCAAAAGAACTTCATAGAAAATAATGTAAAAATTCGATCATAAAACCCTTTTTTAAATCCGGAATTATTATTAGAAATTTCCCTTGATAATACAATTTATAATATTTATAAGAAAATAATATGTTAAAACAAAACTACAAAGTAAAGTTGATCGGCAAAATTATTGGCTTACTGGCTTTGTCATGTTTAGTAAACTCATATACAACATATTTCAAGGAATAAATGTAAATCATAAGTGAATTCAAACAGGATTCTGAGACTTTTTTCGTTTGTAAAGACTATTTAAATCCAGTAAGTTTAAAAATTTACCATCTTATGAGAAATTAATAAAATATTATGAAACATTTAGACATTATTAAATATGTAGAAACTTCCATTTGTTATGTAGCCAGTGAAAAATATTTTGAACTTCTCGTTGAAAATTAGAAATTTATTTCAACTTTCAATCCGAGAAAGCCAAGTCTTGATATTCAAAATAAACCAAGTAAAATTATGATTAGGCCAACAATTATTTTGCGTTTACAATAAGATGCCAATTATTAGGAACAATTATCAATTATCGAAATATCTACACCTAACTCTACAATTCCAAGTTCTTTGTTGATACATTCATGCTTTATGTGTTTTATAATCTCTTCAGTGATTGCATTTCCGTATGTGCTGGCCTTCACCGAGAATGCCGTGGAGATTCGCTTGATAATTAACGGAAATTTGGTGCATACGATGACAGTGCCTAACTGCAAACTAATTACTTCAAAGGTACCATTTAATCTCATTTCTTGTTTTGGAAGTAATCGAATATACTGTTTTACAATTTGCTCCCAATTTTTCAGTTCTGAAATATCCTAAATTCTAAACTGCAAATTAAAATAAAAATAATTGAGTTATTTTGTGTTATTTTAGTCATTCAACGATGAACATTGTTAATTTATTTTAATTATTTTGTAATTAATCTATTTTACTAAAGTATTTTTATAATCACTAATTAACAAATATAAGAATATTTATTTTATGAATAGAAATCAGAGTTTTTTTAATTAAGAAAAATTTATAATTATTTATACTCTGATATAAAGGATATTAAGGTAATGTTATACTGATTTTATATTCAAAGTTTATGCGTCTTTGTTTTAAAATGATGACTTTATAAGCAGTATTCAGATGTCAACAAATTCGTTTTTTTATTCTATATAACTAAAAGTTAGTTTATAATCGTTTTTCCTTTTTTATGTGTGTTTTATTTGAATGAATTTTATACCAATTTAATCGCTAGTCTCAGCTAATCTATTGTTGTTTTCATATAATTCATTTTATTTGACTCAATTCGGAATTTGACATGTTATTTAAAATTATTGGGCATAATCTAAAATTGATAACAATTGTAAAATTGAAAAGTCGCTTTAACCGAAATAAATTCTATAGATAATAATTATTGTGGTATATTGTATCAAAGAATATTGAATTAACAATTATTCTCTGACTAATTAAAATGAAAGAAGATGGTACGGTATACTTAGAAAAGGATTAAGTAGTTAATTGTAATATCCATTAGTGAAACTATTTAATCCAGCTTCGTGTAGTTTCAATTTTTAATTGAATTTTAGTTTTCGGTGAACCCTGGAGATTAAACAATGAAAGGTAAATTGAATATGTAAAAAGCAACAAATTACAAGTTTGAACTTTTTGTTTAGAATTTTTAATGAGGTCATTTTAACTTTAAATAGCTGGTTACTTTAGACCTTATTGAAAGTGCGTGACACTTTTGTTAATGATGGAGCCTTTTGGTATATTTAAGATGGAACTTTTGTCAATTTTAAAAGTATTACAATAATATAAATATAATGATGCGCGCACAATGGAAACCGAAAGAATTAGTAGTCATCCTCAATTAATTTGTTTTTTATCATATTAACATTTCCAAAAAAGTTTCCTGTCGTTTAAAATCTTGCATTTTGGAGGGTATAGCAAAATAATCACTTTTGTAATTTCTATTAAATATAGTACAATAGATATATTTAATTAATCAACTGAACACATTATTGATTTTAGATCGATATCTACTTTTCAACAACTGCCAGTAATCTAGCTGGAATGGATCTAGTCGATAAAAACGATTGTGGAATGTCCCCAAATGAACGAGGATCACGTGTCTACAGCCCAACTCCCGCCATAGAACTTACAAATGGTAGACCAACCGATTAATAATCAGATTTCGTGTTTATTTAAAGCTTAATCTGTAATTAAAATGAATATAAATATAGTAAATATGTAAATATTTAATATAACAGTAGGAATTATGTAGTGCATTAAAAAAATTCAATCGAAAAAGGAAGGAAAATTTCATGTCGAATCAAAAGTTATTAATTTTCAATTAATTGTGGGAAGACTAAAAATAAACTTATGCTAATTAAAAGCAAGTGCTGTATTTCGTTGCGAATTTTGATATCCCATAATTAAAAAATACGCCTCCAAAGAGACATATATATATATATATTAACCAGCTTCAGTGCAGTCTAAATGTCAGGTGAAGTGTTTAATATATTATAAAAATCGAAAATCACCGATAACTAGTATTGTAAGGTAATAAAATTTTGTGTAACATCTATGTGAAAGACGTAAAATTTTTTTAAAATGAACACCGTTCATTTCAATTGCACTTGAATTATCAGTGAATATGGTACAATATTACTTTTTCATCGCTAAATCTTTAGGTCTTATTTTTCTGATTATTTAGGCTGTATTACTATCAAAATAATTACTGAACAATAGAAAATAACTTTCTCAAATATGACTATAATAAGAATTGGACGGAAATAATAGTTTGAGTATTGTATTAAACATTTTTTTTGCATATTATGACAAGGTGATTCATGAACATAAAAATTCAAGTTTATCGTTTAAATATAGTTTTCAATTAAGGGTTTCAATGAATTTTGAAATGTTACATCAACAATATTTTGTTATAGTCTTAATTTTTAAATTTGAAAAGTACCTATTTTGATTCTCTGAATGTTTTTTGAAAAATTATATTACAAATGTTGAATTACAAAGCGTCCAATTTTATAGACAATGATATATTTGTTCTGTGGAAATAATAGTCTCGCAAACAAATTCTTTTATTATAATAAGCGAGAACTGTAATTATGAATAAAGTGATCAAATAAAAACACAACAATCAATAAAAAAACAATAAATGTTTCCCTAACTGTAATTTCTTGTGACAGACTGTGGTTCACCGAGAAAATCTTCCCCTATCACATGCACTGTGGTCCCTGGCAGCCAAACCGAAAAAACCCACTTTTATCGTATTCCTCTTTCGGCCCTTTCTGGTTGCTATTCCGGCCAATTTTCAATCCATAACTCCACTCATCGTCCTAGTTTACTGGCTTCATGTTTAACAGATAGACCGCGTATTCGGGACGAACCTCTGACTCAGCCATCCAAAGTTGTAAGTTTGACTGCATATTTGTACAGCCTATTAATAGTATGTAGAGTTGTATATTATTTTATTATAAGTTTTGTATTTGATTGCTTCCTATATTATAGAAGTATTAACTCAATAACACTTCGAAATCTATAACGAAACTCAATTATCGATTTACTTGATTGAAACATTTGAAATAGCAATTTTAATTTCTTACAAGACCATTTTAAACTAATTTGTTGTGTAATTAATTCTACTTTCTTAAAAAATGTATACCTATAATTAATACAGGTGATAATTCAAAACGAAGATAAGTCTGGTGAGGAAATAATTGCAAGTGAATCTGGCTATTTAGTCAACAGCCAACCATCCTTCCATTTAAGCCCTGACAATACAGATACCGACGAGATACTTGAAACCGATATTTTATGAGGCTATTAGATGTCATCCTCAAACAGTGGACGACGAAATATTTGTTAAATATTCAATTGCTGTGAACATATTTAATTGTACATATAAACTTTACATATACTCAAACATATTGTATATTAACTATCCATCTATATAGTGTTGGTCTACTTTATTTCATATTCCGATTTGTTTTAGAACAAATATTTTTTCATATCAAAAGAATCTCTGTGTTACAAATATTTATATATTTATCTACAATGGTTGACTATATATGGCTTTCCTATAATTCAATTGCTTTCTATTTCAAAGTGTAATGTACAAAAATAGCCTTTTGGATCTTCTTCCAGGTTTGTAATTAGAATTCCAATGGAAAAACTAAAAATAGAACACATTTTATTTAAGAGGGGTATTATTAGACAGACGAGTAGGTAGATAATAAAATTAAATCTAAAAACTTAAAATTACGTTAAAATGTTATGTTAAAATCTTTAAAGAAAATAATTGTTTAGACGAATTAATTTTCTTTGTAGATAAATTATATATAATGCATCAAAATCCATTACAATTTGGTTTTCAGTTACAATAAAATAGTTTGAACAGAAATTATTTAATAATTCTTTGATTAATATCTATCTCCTATAAGGGAATTGAAAACTAAATTAACTTAAAATCTGAATCTTGTCTGAACCAATTAAATCTTTACGGCCATCAAGGCTATTCAATCTTCCTCAAACAAATCTTTTCGAAAGTAAACTTTGACCAACATACTTGCCATTCCAATCTTTCCAATACACTTTTTCAGAAGTCCCAAAGATGCTATGTTATTGATCTCACGTTCCTTCCCTCTCAAACCATCTCCAGTTCTCGTTCTGTAACTGTAACGAAGCATGTTCTTGATAGTTAGTATTTGTGCCATGTAACGTATGTCTATGTAGTCAGAACGAATTATGTCAGTAAAGAAGAGTTTTATGTAGAATATATTTTGTACTTACTATTTATTTTTGATTTTCTTATTTATCCCGAATTTACTAAATGCATTACTAATTATAACGGAATTAGCTAGTCAGACTGACTTGACTCTAAGTTTTCTACTGGCCGGAGTAGTTTCAAAAGCGCGCCTTCTTTAAATCAAAATTATTATTTGATAAACAATAGCCCTCGTCAACACATATTAAAATATCAAATTTTTATTGTATTGATAATAAATATATAAGAGTGACTTCAATAATCCTAATTCTACTTATAAAATATTCTTAGAAAAGTTTATTTTTATCAAAAGCAAAATGGTTACATTAATTTCATATTGGGCAGTCAAACAATTTGAAAAACACGAGACATTTTTGAGAGTGAAAAAGAAATAGAGCAACACCTATCCTGAGCCCCTAGTCTCGACTTCAGGTTATTCCTGTTTCGTTTGCACTTCGAAACAGAAAAAAGCTTTCCTTTATATCTGAAATATCTGTATAACAATTTTTGTGAGTGAATCTTTATTAAACTATTCGATTTAATTGTAATAAGTATTTCACATACTACTATTAGATAACGAAAGTAATATAAATATTTGAGTATTTAAATATGTACCTATTGAGTTATACATATGTTGTATAAAATGGATGTTTTTGAATGATTATAAAGTCACATTTTAATACAGATTTACGTTCTAATAGGAAAAGTAATTAAATATACTACGTCCTTATTGTAAACAGTAACTAAATTCAATGCGTCTGTTTCTATATTGAAGTTATAATATATGTATATTAAAATTACATATTTATATATAATGTTATTATGAATATATGTAACCATTAAATAGCGTTTGTATTGGATTTATGGTGAAGGACGTTTGGGTTGGCCGCCACCCTATATTGTATCTATTTTTTTTGATGATCCTTGTGTGTATAGATTTATATAACTAAATTTTACTCATAAAATCAAAATGATGGCTGAATTGAATATTAAATTTGCCTAATACCTATAAATAATCAAACCCTGGATATTTTCGCAATTTGTACCTAAATTATGTATCTGTATTGATTTTTAAAAACTTAAAATCTTGCAGCTTCCATTGAGAATTATTTATACAAAATGGTACATAAAACTTTTTGTTTCTATAATATAATATAGGAACAAAAAGTTGTATTACAATTAATTGTATATACATGCCCAATTTTACAAAAACATGAATACATACGAATTAATAATTGCGTTTTATTTAGGTTATAATAGTGTTGTCAACTAAACTATCTATGGTTGTAATTACAAACATTTTGTAATTACAGGGGGCAGGGGAGGGGAGTGGCAGGGGACCCTAACTTCAAAAAGATTTTAGGGGGCCTCACTCCAATGTAATTGGCTTCACAGGAATCTACATGATGATGTTCTAAACAAAACAATACCATTTTACGAGAAAGATCTAATTGATGCATTTCTTGTTTCATTAGAGATTTTTTGGGAAGATAAAATAATGGTCGTCGGTTATTCTTGAAGAAAGATCTGGATCACTGTCCAGATCTATCAGTGTATGTGACAAAACTCACATCCCCAACCTATTCATCCTGATTCAAATTACCAAATTGCCCACATCACATCAAGTACTTCAGAACGTACATTTTATTCTCTGCAACAGCTGCATACATGGTTACGTAAGTCCATTAAGAATAATAGGCTGACATCGCTGATTTTGATGAGAATGCACTATAGGAGCAGTTGCCTCTACTCCATGAAACACTCAGGGAAATTGTTGGCTGATCATCTGTTATACATAAAATAATCACATTTACATACTACTTATTTCTTTATTTAGCAAACTGTTATGTTTACTCTATTCTTTTATTATTTTACCAATAAAATTAACTGCAATATACATATTTTCTACCTTTACTTTGTAATATACATATATATGGTTATTGCGTTGTTTCCTAAAATCATGGGCCCCTATTCAAATGTATTTAAAACAGGAACTTTTGTAATTATAATTACAGCTGGGCCTTTATTAAAAATATTGCCTTCCCCCCCCCCCCTTTTCAAATGATCTGACAACGGGCCTGGTTGTGGAGTAGAACTATAGTACATTACTGTTGTACAAAGAACAAAAAGTGTTGCACGACTTCCCCTGATGAGAAGTCAACCAACTCATATCCAACATTAATTATACAATTGAAATGACTGGATTGTTTCTGGCACGTTGTCATTTCTTTCCCAGATGGAAATAGAATTCCACCAATGAGTACAGAAATATCCAGCAGGTTTGAAGCACGTCGAGCATGGCCACCTTCTATATTTTCATTTGGACGAATAGTATGTCACCATTTTGTCCATAGCCGGTTTTATTTGGTTGTAAAACTTGACGGTTTCGGGCTTCTCACCAGCTGCTGGTTGATTTCCATAACTGTCTTCACTCCTCTGTCCCAATAAGAACACAGTTAGATTTTTGAGTTTCATACTCGTCCAGTAGTCTTCCTCAAATATCATTAAAAGTTAGTCAGAGAAAAATAACGGGAGAGAAAAGCATTATAGGCATGCCTCAGATTCTACACTAGTGTGGTTTTAACACAAAACGTCCGCTAAATAGGATTTTAGTACTAACTTTGAACGGCCTTGATGGATAAACCTGATATTTTATATAGGGATACATGCCAATGATATGGAAAAGTCAGGCAATGACAGTTAATTTTATCATTTCACTCGTGATTTACAGAACGAGTGAAATGAATCGAGAACGAGGAAGCCACCCCAAACGTCGCTTAACCGTTAGCATATTATGATCAAATATTTTTGGAAAGAAAATTAAATAGATAATTATATTTCTAAAAATTAAATATATGTATTTACAATAATTTTTATAATTTTACATTCTTAAAATGTTGACATTCTGTCTATTTTTATAATCAATAAAAGAAAAAATTTGATAATTTAATTCAAATAATTTTTATTTAATTATCTGACTATTCTCTGGATATTTACCGGTTATTGTGCGCAGATTCTGAGCGTTTATTCTACTGTAAATTAAAATATCTATGGATAAATGTGATGTGATCTCTTTTTCGACACAACCTTTCCGTCTGCTGCCGATTTTTTCCTCTAGCTGTGCGACAAGCACTTTCCTTGTTTCGATAAATTCTTTATCAGAAAAAAAAGAACATTTTGCGTTTATTTTATTGTTAAGATAATGCTGAATTGCAGCTACAATCTCTTTATTATGTTTCAGGTCGCCATTTGTTTTTCTTATTTCAGGAATAAAATATTGTCGACAATAATCTATGTCACTTAAGGCCATTTCATCTAAGTCCTTCAATACTTTCAAACTACCATCAAAATGAATTTTCCGTTCATTGTGCCATCGAAAAAACATTCGCATGACCCAATTAACTTTTTTGGGGGTATTTATTGGAATCCTTGATAGTTTTAAAGAATCCAGCTCTTCTGCTGATATGGTTACCGTTTGTGTCTGTGGTAACATGTTTGGCTATTCTATTATTCTATCAGGTAATTTATAATCTAAGAAACAAATGTCAAGATCAACGTCATCAAAATACATGTTGCAATCCAAATGATCCTTGATTTATGAGTTAAACAAGGAATTGATTAATTATTTTTTTAAATAAATAAATAATCTCCGGCGGAGAATAAATTATATTGATTATTTTACGTTAGATAAATATATTATTGTACTTTATGTCGGACAAAATTCTCCATAGAGTACAATAACGTACACTTATTTGATTTAACTGAAAAGTGATATCTATCTAAACAGTTTATCTCAATATATTCTGTATTAAATTATATTACACTATCTTAAATTAAATCTTGTTTAACGTTTAATTAGAAATTGGATATGAACGATATCGTTATGACTGTAGAAAATTATAATCCAATTTAACGTTTTAGAGGAAAAACGGAAAATATGAACGAAAGATCAAGATTTTTGATTCTTTAACATTATAAACTTTTTTAAAAATGTATTGAAAAAGTTTTACAATGATTATTGTATTTTAGTAAATATTCTTTGACATGTTTAATACACTGGTATGCAAAAAAGAATGTGTGTGTACTTTTGTGTACTGTTAAACCATACATTGAAACAGTGTTGTTAAGTTATCTCTTAATACACCCGAGGGTACACACAATTCTAAATCCACTGTAATGATCACGCAAAACAGTCCTCCCATCAACCGTAACGTACTCCGGATTAGATGTAAAAAGATTTGTTTCACCCTTCGTGGTATCAGAATCCCACCAAGATTTACGTTGATTGAAAGAATTATCTTTGTTTGAACCCAGAGTCTCAAAAGGGCATTGTGGAGTTTTGACGTTTACTTTGTTGTAGTCTAATAGAACAGAAGCAAAACTTGCCATAACGGGGTCATAATTGAAGTTGTTCACCTTGGTATAAGTATCGTAGCATGTGTTCGATCCTTTCCCAAAAAACGTTATTTCTAAACTGATTCTATGTGGTATTAATTTCAGATCTGAAAAAATACCAAAAAAATTCTTTCCACATATTTTTAATGATGATAACATAAAAATCTTCAAACTTTATTACTCATACTCATATTGACATCTTACTTTCGGTATAATACAAAGTATGTTTATTGTTGCATGGATACGATGTACCAATATCTCGAGTTGTAGGGAATACTTCGACGTCTTTTCTTTGAAAAAGAAGAACCGCATTGCTGTTTTTGTCTTTACAATTCAAAGGCTGAAAGTGTATTAAGATATCAATTAAAGTAATGGTGATTTAAAAACGAGGTATTGATTATTTGGTTAAATAGGTATACAATTTGAACTATTTAAAATAAGCAATCGATATTTTACATTTTAAAATTAATTATATTGAAGAATAATGTACAAAATGTACACTTGGAACTGATTATTACTTGATCATAATATTTTTAAATATTAATTTAAAACAAATATGTTAAACTTCTGGATGGTGGTTTATTCAAGAAAAATATAAAACTTTATATGATAGTATTTAATAGATCTGATAATGAGAATATTATTAACAACAAATAGTCATAATTATAATGTAACTTTAGTAATAAGTAAACTAATAAGTTATAAATATTATTACTGAAAAATTTAATTTTAGTAAAATGAGAGTAAAATGAATAATATGAAAAAAATTAATAAACATTAATTACTTTAGAATATCATTATTTTTCATAAAATCAATTTGGTAAAAGTGTTAATGACATGAAATAAATTTTAAAAATATAATCAACTGTATACATTATATTTTATTATTGACAAAATTTTTTCTTTTGATAATTTTAATATAAAAAAAGAATTATAATTTCCCACTTACATTTTTCAAATCAATTTCAAAGTCATAGTCACTTGCTGATGGAGTCGATTTTCTGGTGATTTGAAATCCAGTGAATGAATCTGGTGTTATGGCAGTATTCAAACGTCTTTCCCCAACTAAAACATTTTCCCCAGCTTTTCCGCAGGATTCTACCAAATCTACTGACTCAAAAGTGGAACAGATCTTATTTGAGATGTCAAAAAGAAAACTTGCACAAGATTCTTCTAAGTAGCAAAACAGGGAGCACTCAAATTGATCCTCTAAAAACAGGAACTCTTTTCTCTGACAAATTGAGAACACTCCGACTAACAATACAGGTATCAAACCACAATTTAACAGAAACATGTTTATTAATTACTTAAAAATTACTTAAACTAATATTAAAGGTTTTAGCTAGCGAGTTTCTAAAAATTAACAAAAATTAACAAAAATTTGATACTTTTATTTTATACCTGAAGTTTATATTGATATAGATTTATGTAAATATTCAGGAATATATTTTATTTACTCTAGCATATTCTGATTCGGCTGAAACAATGTTGAATTTGAAAGATGGAGCAAACAAGATCTTTTAGAGTTTTGTTTGTATATTTATATATTATTTTATAGAGTTACACAATCCTGTCAATTTGACGACTGCTAGTATAGTATTGACAGGATAAATAAGTATTTAAATAAAGTAGAATTAGATTAAAATACTTTTGGATAATTGTCAACTGTCACATATAAAGTTTAAATTTTACTGTTTGATTAAAAAATTAACTTTTAACGATGCGTATTTTCATTTTATTGAACTTTTTAAACTATGATTACAGGTTTTGGAGATGGGAGTGTGCTTTTACAAACATATTTATCATTTGTATCATTTGAGCCGAACTTTACAAACAGTTAGACTATTTAAAAATACACCATATATGCAAATTCACCGTTGATAAAAAGTAAAGGGGGCAGAATTTTGTTATTAATTACAAGTGAATGAATAAGGAAATATAGTTGCGGTACACAAACAAAATATTTAAATTATAATGAATGTAATGTTAAGAACTTTAAATTTACTGAAAATAAACTTTTATAAGAAGCTTTAAGAAGGGGTGTGTCAAAAATTGGGTCATGTCTATAAAATTATCAATATTTACATTGAAAAAATAATATTTCTATTTATTCTGACATTTTTTTAAACATTTTTGCATTACTTGGAGCATTTGTACGATGCATTATTACAAAAATTTAGTATATTCAGAAGGAAGAACATAGTCAGAAATGTTTCTGTATTTATAATAAAATATTCTAAATCCTTTTGTCAAAGAAATATTTCTCATTCATTATTTTCATTACATGGCTATGTTAACAAAAGTTTATTGTTTACTGATCTCTTTGTTTGATGAATTCAATGTTGACAAATATCAGTGGGAAGTTAAAATGTATTTATTTATTTTTTTTACTTTATCCTTAGTTACCATTGTGGATATGTGATTAACTACATTACATTTAATCGGTATCTAATACACTATTTTTCAAAATTGATTGATACCATTCTTTCAAGATTTCTCAAAATACAAAACTTACGTTTCACGATTTATAATAATATATAATGATATTACATTGTACGTACGTTCCTGAAAATTTGTTGGTCTCGATGCACGTACTTGCCAATAGCATATACCATATTAGTATTTTTGTAACCCACACAACTCTATGGCCCAGAACCCAATCTCTCCTTTGATGAACAACTACTCGAGTAGCACAATCACTTCTTCCTCTTTTCTAAATATGGGATATAATTTGACGACAGACAATTGGTTTAGTTATGCCTCTACACTCGCAGATCCATTGTTTACTGGACTTCAATAAAATCATCCAAATACTATCAATCAGATGACCAGACACTGGTAAGTTACTGGGACAAATATATTAAAAATTCTCTTGCTAAACATCTACCCAACACAGTAGTGCAGAGAATCGAGTGAGTAGGCTCCGAAAATCGTAAACTTTACAACTCTACCAGCTCACGAAAATGTAGACGTTGGACTAATAACAATAATTTGTTGGACGTAGCACTCAAATTCCTGCGTCATTCTTAATGCTCTCAGTTATCAGAATAATTGCTTGAAAGGTATCAATACCTGCAAAAATTTCTTCTCATCCCGAAAATATACCAATATCAGTCCAACTTGTTTGTGAAACAATTGGATACGGACAACCTCCACAACAACCACAGATCAAATGGAAGACCGCGCGGAGCTATAAGAGTGTGAAGGAGCTACAAGAAATTTCGGACTAAATGTGAAAGATGTCACTGTTATATTTGTAAACAATATGCTCTTATTTCTAATTTATGTCCACATTGTTTATATGTAATTATTGTTTGACTTTCTGTTGTTTTTATATAAAATTACAAGTTTCCCGTTGATAAATCACAAAGAAAAAAATGTGTTAGCCGATTAAAGTTCGGCATACAAAACAACCGCAAACACAAATGAATGAATTTTAAAAGTGTCCCAATATTACGGAATATAACACGAAATACATATCGATAACTAGGTATAGTCACAGCTGACATTCCCATCATGTTTATTTTTACAAATACTGTATTTGAAAATTCATTCAATTATTTCTGAGTAGACAATTGTAACTAATTGACGACATGTATTGAAATATCAGTGTTATATCAGAAAGTATGTAACTCCATTGAATATGTAACGAAAAAAACTAAACATAGGTATCCAGTAAGACGCACTATTGTTTCTACACTTATTTACACAACGTTTTATTTTTTCTTATGAAAACGTTAAGCAAGCTGGTAATTTATCTATATTTATAAATAATATTTCAAAATATATTTCTTTTTAATTGAACACAGCATGCCATTCTTTAATGAAGGTTTTATTCTGTGTTTGTACATAAGTTGTTTCATATCGTTACGTATTTCAATGAAAAAACATTATACTACCTTGGAGAATTTAAGTACCATATATTTGTAATAATAACTATTTGAAAAATTGTAGCTAACCCCCTTACGAAACTTTTAATGTTAAATTTATCCAAATTTGTAATATTTTTTATACATATAAATTTGATTTTAGTTATCTAATAAAATATGTTTAGTGTATCAAAACACAAAAATGCAAGTGGATCTGCAAAACAATTGTAATTATTTCAGAATTTGGGTTATATTTTATTTTGAAATCAATTTATATAAATTTACGTGGACATATTTATACGACTGAAAGTTAAAATTCTTAGTTTAGGATACTGATTGAAAATTCGCTGAAGTTTGCTGAAGTTTGTAAAAATCGCTACTGCTAAAAAATTATTATTAATTATTTGACGAATACTCAATTGCGGTAATACCAATAAATATTAGAAGTAAATTATTAAATTAACTTTTGTTTGTCTATAAAAATATTTTACTCCACAAATTTTATCTTTTCTCTTTATTACAGATAACAATAAATTTAATAGCATTTTTTTTAAATTACTCTATTTAAAACAATAAATGATGATCATCGAAAATTAAACTTTGCAATGTGTATGAATTTATATATTTTAATATATATATACTTAATGCTGACGACAAAGAAAAGTATTAAGAGAAATCAACAATATGAATTCATGAAGAATAAGATTGATAATTAAGAAAACATTAAGAATATTTTAACAAAAATAAAATAAATTACACATTTGAATCCAAAAGAAAAAGGCAATTGCTGTGTTCACGTGTTGATGGAACTGTTGATTAAAGTCATTCATACATATACATCAATTCAATTTTTTAATTTAACATCCACTAGTGCAAATAATTAAAAATTCGTTGTATAGGTTTCTATTGAAAATTGGGAAATTAGCAACGATTATAAATATAGGACTGAACAGAAAAAGACGAGTGTCATTATGAAAAGAGACAGAATACCACCAGCAACTCCTGCTATCAAAATATTGACCATAATTTGGAAGAAGCGTATCAAATGGACATTCTCTTCTTGACGAAATTCCATTTGTGTATCTTAGTTTTTGACCGTTGAATCCTGTGACAGAGAGATACACACTGGAACATGTGTTGTTTGAGACCTCATCAACGAAAATGATTTCCAAATTGATGTTGCTGGGTATCTTTGACGGATCTAAAATGTTTACAATATGTCTACATGAAATGTATCTCTGAATCAAAATACGAAAAAATAATCATTTCTTACCGGTATAATAAATAGGTGTTCCATCACATGGATGAATTGGATTTTCACATTCGAATTCCAAAACATTGTTCCTCCTGAATAGTAAAGTATTTCCAGATTTTTCATCCTTACAATTTCCATTCTGAAATATAATTAAAGGGTGGATATCACATATTTGATTTTTTTCTTTAATTTCATTGATAAAGACATACTGTTGAAACCTCTGTTTATAAGCTAAGTACATATTAATTATTTTAAAATTTAAAAAAAGTTTTAATTGCAATTTACGTTTATATATCTATTATGCGTCAATTAATCACATTCGACCACTTTTTAAAAAAAAAATTTTCGATATTTTTATTGAAGTTGAAATGTTTACTATTGAATCGAAATTAATTATTTTTTTATGTTACGTTATATTTCAAAAGACATGGTAAAGCCAAAAAAGAACAATACACCATAATAAATTGTAACGGGTATAACATTGCATCAACGTGCATACCAACAAAATAATTAGTGTCCGCATTCTAAAGTGGAGAGTTTAACTGTTTTATAATCTGACTATGAATTAGCAAGCAAATCAGAAGTCTAAGTAGATATAGTTATATTAATAATAAATATGCAACAAAAATATATAATGCATGATTTTTAGAATCACTTAAAATTGCAAAAGTTTATATGATGACGTCATTCAGCCACCATTAAGAAAGTCAAGATGAAACCAAAAACAATTTATTATTGTCTAGATCGCTTCACAAGAAATTCTACCCGTATAATTTAAAAACGAATTAATTTTCATTAAAAATAGTTTTGCAACACGTAAGTAAAATCTCTCATACAGTTTATGCTCGAGGTGGTCACTTTCTATATTGACAGTCACGTAAATTTATAGTTTATATATACAATTTTATATACACACATAATCAAATCTTTATATATAAATGTCATATATAGAAAAATGTGACACAATTTACGTCATGTATTAAGCCTGATTTTAGTTGTATGGGATGATTAATTATGAAGTATACAATGTAATTTTATCTTTAACTAATGCGAATTAAGAAATTAAGTTGATGTACAATGTATGTAAGGTGAAATCAAATAATATATGATGCAAATATTATGATTCAAATTTGTTCCCATACTTTCTGGTATAACTAATAATTAACGCTGTAATTAATCAGTCTTTGTATAATTTCATTATGGCCCACTATAGACCAGATCGAAATGAAATGCAATCATTGCAATTTAACAAGAATGTATCAAAACTCAAAATTTCTGATCTAAATTCCTAATAATATGTATTTTATTTATAGGATCTATTGTTGAAAATTTGAATATTGCTAATAATTATGTCATTAAGGGATTTTTATTTTATAGATAAACATAATATATTACTCACGATTTCACGAGAGAATGTGTAGTCATAAAGATCAAATTTCGGGAGTTCTGCAGGTGTTGCATAGTTACACTCGAAGAAAGACCCTAATTGTCCTTCAATATTCACCGATTGTCGATTGCCAACGAAGAACCCTCCCTCCACGTTATCCGAGCAGGTTTTCAAGTTGTATTTAGATTCGAAAAGAGCACAGCTACTATCGGATATGTCAAACAGGAAAGTGACGCAATTGGCGTCAATAAAACACAAAAATGAGCATTCCAATTTGTCATCAGCAAAAACGGAATTCTTTTCACAATGTGAGTCAACCAGTTTGTTATAAAACAGAAATATAAGAAATATTTCAAAATATAAGTATTTTAACATTTGTAAGGATGTTGAATAAAAGTTTGAAAATTTTCTCTATTCTTTAGGAAACCTTATTATTCATTCCACTTTTAATAATATTTGAAGTGAACCCACTTGTAAGAATTGGTAATCCACATAACCATCGATGGTAACTAAGGATAATGTTAAAAAAAACAATTAAACAAATCCCAACTTGACACTGCTATTTGTCAACATTGAATTCATCAAACAAAGAGATCAGTAAACAGTAAATTTTATGTTTTAAATAATCAAAATAATGTTTTAGAAATATTTCGTTGACAAAAGAATATACTATTTTTGATACATAACAGTGATTAATATATACACAACAGAAACCTTCCTGTCTATATGTACTTGCGTCTGAATATGAGTAGTATGTGAAGGGGACCTCCAAACCACTAGAACAAAGGACCCCCCCT
>JAUZNC010010861.1:0-30888 GCA_034780395.1 Vannuccia rotundouncinata | reverse complement strand
CATGTCTCCCGAATCCAGAAACATGGACGTTGGTATCGGAGCTAGTTCAAACTTGAGAACTTCAACCATTGATACATACCGCGACAGCTGGAGAGCAATTACTCGTGAGTATATTAGTGTTGTGTCATACACGTTTACATTTCTTATTTAAATGGACTTCTTACTCGCTACCATGGTGACTACTTCTTTGCTCAGAGGCTGATAGAGGTTATCAGGTAGTCCATCCTGAAATGTTGGAAGCTGCTGACAGCCAATATTACAAGCTTTATCTACGTAGCGAGCTTGCCACTCATTACGTTAACTAATCCAGGTGGATGCTGACTGGGTGTTAGAGGCGGGATGCAAGAATGAAAATTCACTCGCAGCTTACGCCTGTCCTCAGCATCAGCATTTATTCTTGATTCGCTTTCTTCTTTGTGTACAGTCATTTGCATTGTATGATTGTTTTCTGTCATGTCCAGCAAGTATTTTTCAAGTTGGCTTGATATAGGGTGAGCAAGTGCCCAGCGTTACAGAGCTTTATGGGTTAAAGTGATGCCAATAACTCCAGCCGGTCCATGGCCATATCTCATTGCTGTTGTCTCGATCATCATATCAGACCAAATAGCGTTCTACAATCCGGGTTGGTGTCGCATCACATGCTCACCCTTCATAAAGTGTTTCTAGAGATCCACAGGCATCTTCGCAATCTTCATAAAGAACACTGTTCCATACCTGAAGTAATTCCAGTGGCCTGGAGCTGCAAAATATGGTAGCATGGCTGTTGATGTTGCCAGGTACAAAGGCCAGACGTTGTTGTACGACTCTCTGTCGATCTGGTGTCAAGTAATGAAATCATTTCTGCAAAACTCTGCACGTCTTCACCAAGTAGAAGTTCACGTAAAACTTCCTCTGCTAGCATGCGTAACGCTCGCATGTTGTAAGGAAACTTCTTTCCATGTTGCATGAGTAGAACACTGGCAAATGCTGCTTGTAGGATTTCTACAAGGCCACTCTGTGCCATCAGTATCCCAACACAGCCAATGAATGACATGAGGTAATGCATGCCACCTGGATTGTACCATGTCATCTCAACTGCAATCTTGTAAAGCTGCTGGTCATTTGTAAATATGGTGTATTTTTGTCAAGCTTCTTCAGTGATTCGTTTTACCTCGAACATAGACGACAACACTGTGACAGGTTCAGCAGGAGGCATGTCAACTATTGGCAAATATAAGACTCGTGTCCCAGGTTGTAGACCACAGCCAGCGTTGCGGACATTTTGTGTGTTAAAACCGTTAAATTCCTGTGTTAATTCTTCGCTCACCACTGCTGTTGTGGTGGAGACCACTTGTGCTGAACTAACAATTTATATTGATAACGGATTAAAGTCAAAACCAAAGAATGAAACTCACAAATCTTAGTTCACATTAATCAGGTTACACGTACGAAAAAGTTTCATATGAAAGTTTTTCACATACGAAAAGGACTAAGGCTAAGAACCATTTTCATACACAAAAAAACATACGAAATAATTTTTAGTACTGTTTATAAGTTTTTAAGTTCATTGAGTTCTTATTAGATTCATGACACAAATAAATATATATATAGACACGAATATCAGCTTCGTATTTGCAGCAGGTGAGAAGGTATAATATATTTTGCTTAAAAAGGCTAAATTTGGCGGCCATCTTGGATTTTATCCACTTTATTTTATCGGATTCCTAGACCAAGAAAACATAGGGCTAGACACCAAAACCATGTTGCTAGGTGGATTAGTTTTCCAGATATCATTGACATAAAATTTGGCGGCGGCCATCTTGAAAAATTGCGAGAGTGACATCAACTGGTTTCCGACTCTAGGGACCATATAGGTCACATAAATGCAATAAAACGTTTTGCACATCTTATGCAAGGTCCAGGCTATTTTACCATTTTGCCCCCAGACTATTTTAATTTATTTATTAAATTTGGTTGGAATATTCCGCAATACCAATGTGAGTTATTTTAGTGTCAAATAAAAAAATATTTAATTTTAATAGATTAATGACAACATTTTTTTTCACTTTGAGATGGACCAATAATTGATAGTGCACTACCCATTTTAAATTAAACATTCATATTTTAATTTAAAAAATAAATATATAAAAAAATTTTAAAAAAGATTTCATGTTTTTAAACCTTATGCCTACTATTGAAGTTAATGAAAATAGTATATATATTTAGAATATATGTATTTAAAGCTAAAATATAGTAAGCAAATTTAATTATAATATACTACTATTATTAATAAATTACCATAGTAAACTTTAACAAAATTAATTAGATTGTAATACAGTAGAAGTGGTAATTTAATGGTTGAATTTCTCAATCTATAATCACTAGACCATTAATTCTATTAAAGTTGTTTGTGTTAAAATAAATAAATAAATATATATATATATATATAAATGTAGATGTGTGTATTTCAGAGTTGTTACCTAATATTACTACTTTTTCAGTATGAAAAATATTTACATGAATTTGTGGCCATCATTTTAATTGTATAGCTGAAAATAATTCTGCTTCATATAATAATCCAATACGACAGTTTTCATGACCAAATTTATACAAGTTTATTGATTTCACTTCCAAATGAATAATGGCTGTAGACGATTTATGTATTGTATCAACGCATTTAATTCCAATAACATTCTTAAGAACACTATTGAATCATGTAATAGAATTTATTTTTTCCCATTAGAGTCGGCAATCGTGCGTTGTGAGATGTTCGATAACCTTGTAGAAATGAACCTGAGATAGTGTGTGACTGCTTTTTATGTATTGACATTATGCCTAATAAAGTAAATTGATGAATATTTATTGCAAAGTATTTATTTCAACTAAATATTTATATCAATTGTATAAGTATCCAACTTCTCAATCCCTAAACCTATTATGGTGCGTGTCCTCTCGTTGTAGAATCGACTTAACGTTTACTACTTATATAAAATCTCAATAAATAACTAAGTTAAGCTCAATAAAACAAAAGGTTTTAAAAGATGTTAGAAGATCTTGATGCCTTCACCCGCGAAATGTGGAATATGCGAAATCATTTTTTTTTCTTGCGAGTAGTAGGAGGAGGAGCTTCCGGAATAGAGCCGGAGAAGGAGCTTCCGACGTCTTCCAAGTGGTCATAAAATCTGCAGACACAGCGAGAATACCCGATTAACTTTTAAAGTCCAATCAGGAGAAGTGAGACAACTTCAAAATGCTAAGCGTTATTGTCCACCTCTTTATCACCCATTAGAATGGTGAAGTAGGTTTTCGCCTCATCGACTGCATGATGACGGACTTGTACAATTGTGAAATTTAGACTTGCTACTTCCCCACTATTTCCGTGCTGTCCGATATATGCCCCGTTGAGACGTAGTAGAAACTGATACTTCCCGCATCCATATCATTGATTTCCATGGAATACCCAGCCCAATCGATTCCAGTAGTATTGATAATATCGCCTCGATAATATAATCTGAAGTAAATGAAGCCATTGCAGTAAAGGGATAATAGACCGACCGATAGACTGAGGTTGATTGGAACGAGTAGAAGAGTCTTCAAACTTGAAAATAAGAAAGAAAGAAAATATATAAATATTACAAGTATTTTATACGAAAAACATAGGCATGGCTTCAGTGGGCCCCAATTTTGATTTATACCAAAATTACACATTTTTTAAATGACTGAGCAAAATATTACAAGTATATTAATTAATTAGAAATTGAACATATCTGCTAGCCCTGGATTATATTATATTATTTATATTAAAGATGAAAATATTGAAAATATACGATGTGTTGACTTATTCAATCAAGTTCTAATATTAAAATCAAATTCTTAAAAAAATAATTAAAACATCACTTACTTTGAATAGATGTAATATTAATTTGAATTAATACACAAGAAAATAAGGATCACGTGCAAAACTGGACAGACTGGTGAAGAACAAAAATTACTTGTGAAGAGCAAGAATACTTCAAAACTGGATAGAATCTGCTGTCGAGGAGAAACCGTCAGAGAGTTCGTAAGAAATAAGAATGAAATTAATCACTTGATTGCACCTTCTTATCTATACCATGATACTCGATTCTTATTAGTTAATAATATAAAATTGTAAGGTACGTAACCTAAGACCCCCTGCCTTCTGGCCCCAAATCGACTAATCAGAATCAAAATCAGAACCATACTGTCATGGACCTCTTCCTAACATACTACTTTTGTATATTTAAATACAGTATGAAACCTAAAAGTATTGAAATAATTTAATATTACATGTTCTCATTTGTATTTATAATCATAATTAATATTTAATTAAAACCATTAAAAATTTAACAACTACATTTAATGCAAATATACTTCTGTTTTGCGCAGAATATCAGACATTTCCCAAAACCGATATACAGCGCACTTATCTTGGTTTTTAATTGGTATACTTTCAAGGGATGTTCTGTTTTGAAGCACAAGAATAAGATCATAATTTTCATTTTTGGAATTGATAATTACGAATTGCGCTTTACTGTAATAAACTTTGTTTATTCGACCAGAAAATCCGCTTGAGTTAATATAAAACCTATCGTGAATTCCATCACGAGTAAATATAACTAAAATGGTAATAAATATAAGTAAAATATGGTAAAATTAGTAAGTGAATAGTATTTACATAAACAGATTAAAAGGATATAAATATGTAACTATTGCGGTAGTATTCCTTTTTTTCTTTTAAGTTTTTGAGGAACATTATCACAGTATTTTTTTATATATTGCTTTCTTGGGAGTTTAGTTTCTTTTACGGACTGTTTTTATGGCCATATGAGCAAGAGATTTCTCAGGGTTTTCTCTGTGGACCATCGTTGAGCGCTGTTGTAACAAGACAAGTTTGTGACTTCCGTTCCGTGGAGGCCGTCGGCTAGGGCTTCCCAGGCCCCCAAACGTTTGGGTCATGGATGTAACTTTGTCTAGCATGGCAGTCTGCTTAAATGGTAGACCGTTTTGCTATATTCCTCTACCGTCCGTGTCTCAGCATGTGGCTGAGCTCGAAGCGTTATATCTCGCTATTTTATATGCTAAAAAATACAATGTCATTTTTACTGACTCTTTAGCAAACTTATATACTTTTATCCTCCCCCGAAGGCAGCATTTATTTTGTATAAGTATTTATTTGCTCTTGTCAACAGAACATCTTTGGAACTTAGATTTGTCCCATCGGAGACTTTCCGAGGCACCTGCGGTAACTACTCACTTCTGGCTTCCGGGAACAGCGGGATGACTCATTCCTCTGCGTTCCTCATAGCCATCGCGGGGTTTGTCGTCACATCCGGTTCCGGTCTGGGCTGCGTGTTGAATTGGACTACTGGGTGTGGCTCTCATTTGTTTGTGTTTTCTTCTGAAAGACGATTGTATCATCGTTCACTGTCCACACTTGGTCTTTTTTTGTTTTTGTTATATTATTGTATCAATAAAAAACTTTGGAGTTTAGATCACTTCACGTACTGTTTTATAGGGTCGTGAGTCGTCATGGAATCGAAGATCCTTCTATATTAGATTCTTGAACCTTATAATATGAAATAATATAATTAAGGCGTAACTTTCTATAATCAGTTGCTTTACAAGAATTTATATTATTTGTAAATAAATTATTTGATTGAAAATTTTAGATATCTATTTCATACGAAGGTTTTTATTTAATTCGATATACGGTTCAACCTAGAATAAAATCACAATAAAACATGTAACGCACCGCTATACAACTTATTTTATAGAGATTTTGAAAAATAATTGTTATGTTACACAAAGGATCCATTGTTAAAACAAATAAAATTTAAAAAAAACTTAAATTAATTATAATTTTAGATATTTTTTGAAAATATATTGCACATATTTTTACATTGTTTAACAAACTGACTAAAGAGACACAGTATAGCAATGCAAAGATTTAATATAATCTTACTATGCGTATATATATACTATATACTTTATTTTTATTTTATGTTTATTTATGATGTCGTTTTGCATAGTATGATAACCCATAGTTGCACAGCCAATATAACCACTATTATCAGACGAACAATTTTCCGAAGTAATGGAAATATTCAAAGGTCCGCTTAATTCATGGCGACTACCTGCACCCTCAGTTCCAGTTCACTTCAATCTTAAGGATTACGTCATCAGTATTTCAGCGCCCATCACAACAATGACCTCTCCTCAAGCATCGACTTCTCCAACAGTATCAGTTTCACCAATCTTCGAGAACTGACGCCTCCAGCCTCCAGCCTCTCCCAATTTCTCTACAACATCAGCCTAGACATCCTCATTAGCTATATCCAACATCCTCTATAAACAGACATTGAAATGTGGACAATGCACAATTTTTTCACTGATTACTCTGAGCTATACGCACATCCAAAAATCTGTTTGTTTTCCAGACGCTGTCCCAGTAAAGGAGGAATATCAAAATGAGGTTGTGCACCGATTTCAGAACCGATCAGCTATGGAGGGTGCCGTACACTATATACGGTTCGAGCCTGTTGATACTCCCATCCAACCTCTTGAGTTTACAACACCAATTCGAGATGATATCAACCGCACGGTAATGACCCTGCTCAACGGGTGCACAGAGTGCAATTCATTCAGAATAGCTCCAACTGGATAATTGAGACGGTCGAGTGGTTCGATATGAGAATCACCCGCTATCATAGCATTCCTAATCGACGCGTCCGCGAGATAGTAGAACTCCCACCAAGATTCAAGGCGAAAAAAGCCGTTATCAACAATGAAAACGAGGATAATGACAACTGCTCCATGTATGCATTTCTCTTCATTCTGTACTATAATGATGTCATTACTCATTCGAGAAGGACTACTACAAGCTGCGTAACAACGCGTTATTCGGCAAGACAATGAATAACATCCGGAAATGGTGAATAATATTTAGTTAAAGTATAATATTATTAGCTGATTTTTCAATACCTCATAATTTCAATCTTTTAGAATGAAGTTTCGCTCTCTGCATTACACGGAAAAGACTCCTCACATTCTCGTCAAGACCAAGCTTTGTCATCTTCAACGACAATCTGATTGGGGTTCACCTCGCCAAAGATCAGGTTCTTCTGGATAAACCGATTTATATCGGACAAGTGGTCCTCGACCTATCCAAGCTCATCATGTATAAATTGTATTATGAGTCCCTCCCACGCATTACCAGTCAGCTCGGTGGGTGGGGACACCGACTTTTTTTTCTGAAGACGACAGGGATCAACGTCGTTAGGGATCTCATCCGATAACCTTGCCTTTTCTTTTTCTCTTCTTTGTTGGAATTAAAGATTTCTTAGTTTTGTTTATAGGCATCTTACGACCTATTAGTTCGCCACACGAGGGGCTAGAATATCCTCCAATATATTCACGACTTATATTACTTATTTCACTCCTTACACGCTTTTTGAGATTTTTACGAATATCTTTATAATTTCCAGCTACAACATCTCCAATGAGACCTGTGCCAACTTTGACGGCAGATTGTGCAACACGCTTACCAGCATTTAACATGTGTGGCAATAATTTTCTTAGAATACAAGTAGAAAATCTCTTGATGGTGCTGAAGAAACCTCCACCAACTTGACGACGTCTGCCGACGTATACTAGCATGAAGAACTTCACCATCCCTCATAGGCATTGAATATCTAACCATAATGAATTTTAATTACTTCATCATTGTTTATAGCCGCTTTCGAAATTGGAGAGTTTCTCCCTCAATGAATGGTATAAGTTAACAGTCATCATCACAAATTTTAATTGAAATAGTATCAATAGAACGTTTCATACAGGGGATATATAAAAATCTATAATATAGTATAATAATAGAATGCACTTGTTGAAAAATGTATCGTGCGGAGTAATTGTACTAATGCATTACCAACAATCGTTTCTGAGCATGCATCACAGTATACATATAGAGAATAGATTCCACGCCTCAGGTCTGTTGAATTTTCTACCTTACCTTTAAGGGGTTTTTAATATATTAAATCTAAATCCGAGAATGTATCAGATATTACGATCTGATTAAAGCGTTAGTTTGTCTCCATTGAGCAAAATCCATTTATATATATTTAGCGCAGCATCATATTAAAGTTTGACATTAAATTTAGTTTTCAATGATGTTTTATTAACGAATATTGCGAGTTCCATAGCATTCTTATAATGACCGGGTGGGATGTAGACTTTTTCATGCTGATCCGGTTTTATTACATTCTTGATTTCGATAGTATTAGGTAAGGAAGTATAAAGACCAAAATTGAGAGGACTGTGTATCAGTTTTATTTTTTTAATATGAAATGTGTAGACATTTGGTGGATGTTCTGCTTCAAGTTTGTATTCTGTAGATGTGAAATCGGATAAAGTTGATGCCAGTTTTTTCAATTCATGAAATCTTTCAAAATTATTAGGAATACTACCGGCCAGAGAATAAAATCCGAGTAAAATAGCCACATGTTTTTTTATGATGAGTTTGCGGAAATTTGGTAAAGTCTGCTTAAAAACATACCGATTTAGGGTGTAATCATAATTCAGAGACAATTTTTCTCCTTCAATTGTATCGAATAAATCTATTGCTTCAGGGTGGCTATACCAGGTCTTTCGTAAAAAGATGGTTTAAATGAGGCTCAGGTATTGAATTTATTATAACTTCTTGATATTGGACATTTCTTACCGTTGAATCGGTAATGTTCTCCTCATTAATAGTTTTAAGCGCATTGATAAAGGAGATTTTAACAAGACCCATCTCCCATTCATTGGAAGTATTTGACAGCTCGATTGGATTGCGTAGTTGAGTGAAATATTGTGACGGGGTATTTCCTTTTTCTATAGAAGCTGCTTTATTGTCAACATTACTGGGTAGGATAACATGAAAACCGGTATTAGTAATGGGCATCTTCATCTCTCTCAATCTTCATCTCGTAATATCGTATCAATTCTTATGTATTCTTCACGATCGCTAATAGCCTGCAATTCCTGATTGTAGAATGAACCTTCAATGATTTCACTATTATCCTGTGTACGTATACAATAGGTGACTGGACTAAACTTTGAATTGACACTATGAATAATATATTCCTCTTTGGACCAGTTGGGTTCATAACCCTTAGCAAAAGTTGCCTTGTGTCTTGAAATTCGAACGCGATAGATAAGGCACTCGTCCATGAGTCATCTTGCGAAATAGTGTTTTAAAGGTCGCATGGAGGGAAACGGCTAATTTACGTTTAATTGGTACTGCCCATGCAAAACGTGAGAGAATATCAATTACAGTCATTAGATACGATTGCCCTTGTTCTCCCAGGCAAAGGGTGGCATTTCCACAAGATCTGCCTGCCATTGTGAATCTATTTTCCTCACCATGTACTTTCGAAGGAAAAATTTGCGCAGTACTGGTTTTTTAGCCAATTTTGTACTGGTTTCCACGGGAGACCGCTCGCCTTCATCAATGGTTTGACTTTTCCGTATGAAACGGAAAGTGATACGTTGTAGTAGAGACCAATTAAAAGGTTGTGGTCGCCTAGCGCAGCACACATTATAACACTCTATTTGAATATTGAGATTATTTCCGAAATGTGTACACGACTTATCCTCTGGATAGCAGCTGCAGCATTTTAGAAGTCATCCTGTTTTCATTAATAATTATGAATAAATAAATAAATATATTATTGTTTATGAGTTAGAAAATTTATCCAGTAGTTAGACAATGGCTCGGTGTCACTAACTTCATAACCGGAGAGATATTCGTTTTTGCTTGAGCGGTTCCAGTAATTGGAGTAGATAGCTTTGGAGTAGTTGACATCTTTTGTAAATTTATAATTCCGGGAAAAATGTTATGAAATAATCCCCATCCAATCGGGGGAATTTCTTGACGAGCCCTTCAAGGAGTATATGAAATAGCAAAAATAGATTAAATCTAACATATGATTCCCAGGCAGTCGCTTTGAATCAATTGTCACCACTCCGACATCCTCCCACTCAAATCGGTCATTGTACTGAATTTTATTGAAAATATCCAATGCAAGTTTCCTACGTTGTGTTGCAAATTTTTCAATTGATGTTTTTATAAAGTTGATAGAAAGAGATTCTTTCTGGGGCTGCTCAGCTTATCTGGTCATTTTAGGCTTTCCTTTTCAAATTTTCATTTTCATACGGGTATATTATGTTCTGGAATGACAACCATTCGATCGACGATAGTGAGTATTTGACATTTTTTTCTTTAATTTCTTGCAATTTTGTAAACGATTGCTTCTGGCCCAGCGGCTACGGCTTTTACGACTGCTGCTTTTCAGCGATGGGTGCTGCAGCTGTTGCCATAGCAATAAATAGAGGAATGAGTGCTGGAAAAATGTTACCCTTTTGATTGATTAAAAGTTGACGGTCTTTTTTAACACCTTCCGCTTTGCAGTGTATTCTATTCCTGTGATGACGAGTATGTAATAAACACTCTTTGGCAAATTAGCAAATTATTCCTCGGTTTGGGTTAAGTTTTTTCTTAAGTTTTGGATTGAGTTGTGTAACCTTTTTATAGTAATGATAGGCAATCTGTGTTATAGCTCGTATATTCTAAGGTGTTGCCTTTCTGATGAGAGTTATGTAGGGTTTTCTATTTCCACTGCTTTCAATCAACTGAATGAGATATTTCCTTGTCTGTTTTTCTTTGTGAGAGTTCATTGTTTATAATATAGAGCGTAATCTCTGTCAATTGTTTTTAGCGATTAATAATAATATTTAATATTGTTTAAACTGCTTGATGATGGCATGTAAACGATCTGTGGTTCTCATTAGGTAACATTTTTGTGCGTATGCGTAATTCTTTAGGTGTTTCTTGATTCAAATCTATAAAAAGGTATGCATATATGGTTTCCTGGAAGTTGCATCGCTATAAGCTTGGGTAAGTTGCATCTCTATATGCTTACGTGAGAGTACATCATTTCAAAAAAGTATCATAAAATGAGTATTGAGAGTTCGTGTTCGCGCCTCTTTACCTCTTTGAAATAGATTATGACTAATTGAAATAACATTACAGGGTATGCGATACACCAGGTGTGTAAATAAATTGCTCACAATTTTAGAGTTTTCTATATAATTCATTAAATCATCCAAAACAACCAAATCATAGGGTTGAATCATATCATATACTGCATTACAGTGAGTAATTAAATTTTCAACAAATGTTGTTTTTCCAGATATGCTCGGTCCCACGAGTAGCATGGAGCTCATATGCTTTAAAGAAAAATCCATATTTTATTTTTTAATGACTCATTTAGACTCTTGTTATTAGATATTCTACTATAAGTGGAAAAGATGATGGGATATTGTTTCATTAATTGGAGAATATTTTGGAAAACGGTCGTATTTTCTCTTGCTCCCATCAATGTCATCTACATGTGTCAATAAACCGTTTCGTGGTAAGTTTAAACTACCGGCAACTGCTATTTTCAATTATCTTTTTCATTCAATAAAACAAGCCAATATTTGTATCCGCTATTATACACGAAAACCTTTATGTATTGTGTGAAATGTGCTAAAGAAAATTTGTTAATTTTTTCAACCGGCAAATGTTGTATTATGGGAGCTGATATAAATCTGGATGCAGTCATAACTTTTATACTACACCATCTCCCCTATGTTACTAACATTTTGGAGCCGCCTGTTTTACAAACGGAAACATAGACCTATGAATTAGGAAGAAGAACCAATCATCAAGTCGTGATAATACAATGGAATATGAACCTGAAATTTTCCCTGCATCACAAATTTTCAAATAGAATCCTGTCTACGTCAATGTATTTCATAAAGAGAAGGTTGTGATAATAGGTGCCACATCTCGCTCCAAATTACAGATTATTTGTGTTAATTTGAAGGAATTATTTCCCCACCTTTCCCCCTTCACATTCTAAGTTGACTACAGTACATGTCTATGCATTATATTTACAATCATATAAACAGTGTGACGATAAGTTGTGTATATTCAGGACTGGTAGGAAATATGAACCAGAGCCTACAAATCTGTCTCACTATTATTATTTTCAAATATTTTAACATTTCGAGAACATAACTGCAACGGTATTTTCGACGATTTAAAATAGAGTGTCAGAATCTATAAACATTAAAGAATGTAATTAAATTGAAACTTGGACAATGATGAGTACGAGTTTACAAATCTGCGTAACTATTATCATTTGTAATTTTATTACAAATATTGGAGAACCCCTGTTTCAACGATTTATTATACCAAAGAATGTACGAGAATGAACTCCCGATTCAGAGAATGTTTGAAAAAGGACGACAAATTGTAGTAGTAATTATTAGCGGATTTATACTACTACATACAAGTGTGATATTTTCATTGGCACTTTGCTCAGCAAATTGCTTATCCAGCAGTGATTGCTAATGTCATCCCTCTCATTCCTTTCCCACAAGAGTTTCCTATAAACAAGACAACATTCTCATCTCCAGTCATTAAAATTTATCATGGATGAAGTGAAGACGTCTGGATGGTTTTAACTCCTAGATATTATAATATCAATATCAAGCGAACTCTTGCGGGACAAGTTTAATCGCGATATTGATACTGTTATACTTAACGACTTCTATATTATGGAAAATACCTGGTCTAAATCTTCACTCTTGAACTGTGAATTGGAGAAAGCGTTGAATACTTTCTCACATGATGATTTCATTGCTGGGGTGGACTTTACAGGAAAACTCCTGCCTACAATGGATGACTGTCTCTTGTGCGTGTGACTTGTCCATGGAGGAATTGCATATAGTTTTATGATCTATCTTAGTACTCTCAAAAATCCTCTACGTCTGGATATCCCCAATAAAAGAAATATATTCGATAATAGATGATAATACGAAGATGATTACACTCAAATTAATGCGTAAGAGAGCATTCGTTGAGTTGATATTCAGTACATTTGGCTACAGACAATTGGACTCTTGGAAGGAACCTACGTTGGACGCAATTGTTGAAAAACTATTTTTCTATCATAAACTCTATAGGATAATATTTTAAGAACTTTGGCCATCCGACCTTCTCTCTGAATTAAATTTTTGTTCTGGAAATGAGACAAGTCTATATACAATCTTTGACAGACTTTAGAAACTTGAGCTGGATGATAAAACGTTATGTAATCCAAATCTTTCTACTTTATTATATGGTTAATAGTTATACTATACCAGCTCGACTATATAATTTAGTAATTATTTTTTATACATTTTTAAATATTCGAAACGACTGTGTTGGACGATTATGGACTATTGCTCCGCTAAACACTGTCATAGTAGTGAGAATTTTGTATATTGACTATATCTTTATTAAAATATATTATTCTTTATGGATAAAATATATTTTTTTTGGTTTATTCATTCTAACTATCCCGACAAATAATTTTGAAAAAGATAAAAGATTAAAATAATATAAGAAAATTATTTATTGAAAGGGTTGGGGAAAGCATTTAACCCTATCATACCTGGGGTAAAAGACGCACTTCAAAACCGGGGGCCAAATCGGCTCGCGCCCTATATTTCATCCAACAGTTTAACTATAACCTTGAAATTTGGTATGTAGGTAAAATAGGTTACACAGAATGTGTATGCATACTAATAGTAATGTAGTTATCATGGTTTGATGACAAACAAGCAAGGATGCACTCTAAATACAATACATACTTGGAATAGCAAAAGTGATAATTTATGAGCCATACTAAACTAGCTTTTTGTAGTTGAACCAAGTGTGCAAGAGGGCTTTGTGTATGGTACACATGCAGGGAAGGTGCAATAATTGTATATAATGTGTGCCTATCTAAAGACTTTTATTTTACACATGCAGGGAAGGTGCAATAATTGTATATAATGTGTGCCTATCTAAAGACTTTTATTTTACACATACATATATCTATATAATATATATATATATGTAGTTAGTTATTTATATATGTAATTAGTTATTTATATATAAATATATATATAATTCGTTATTTACATATAGTATATGAATATTATGAATAAAAAAATGAATAAAATTTTAAAAATGGTCTTAAAAGTTGCACAACATACTATTGGGCAAAGTCAGAGAACACCAGGTCAGTGGGTTTTACATTTTAAAAATTCCATAAGAAATAAAACACCGCGGGCCGAATCGCCCCCCCCCCCCTCCTGGGAAAGATAGGGTTAATGGAACAATCTAAATAATAATAGTACTAATAATAAAAGTGTCAACCTGAATAATAATAATAATACTATTTTTATCAGTAAGTAATTAAAATATCGTCAAAGGCTGCTCTAGCAGCCAATGCAATGCTTTTGTTTAATAGGGTCAATATTCAGATGAATTACGTCGTCTAGGGTTCAGATTGCGTTGTCTCTTCTAGTAGAGATATTAAGAGAGGCAGGAGAGGGAGGGGAATATTCGACAAGGTCCTCCTCACCTTCTTTTTTGGGCTGGAGGACATTCGACCCCCGAATGTTGGCACTAGGGTTCCAAATTCTCCGGGGATGACGAAGGGTTGATCATTCTGATTAAAGTTATTCATGAGACATGTTTGATACGATGCGTCTGCCTCAACTGCATCATAGCGAACCTGGACGACCGATAGGTTTAAACTGGCGATATATTCGGTTGAGCCGTGTTGCCCCATGTAAATTCCGTTACATCGTTGCATTATTTGGTAGCGTCCAGTGGCCATGTCCTTGATTCGCATAGGCTCGCCGGCCCAATTAAATCTGGTAGCTTCCAAAGTTGTTGGATAACCCAAAACCTTATTGTTTACAAGTCTTTTAAAATTTGCGAATACAGGACTTATGAACATCACGAAGGATCCGTCGATGCATCTAAGGTCTTTGAAATTGAGACACTTCTCCTGATTCTTGATAATGCGTAGGGGTCCCACCTTGACTTTAAGCACAAGTGAAAGCCATGTTGGTTGAATAAGACAATTATTAGCTGCCATTGCTTGAGGAGATGATGACTTAAATTAGTAGACTGAGAGAGCGTAGCTGGACCGTAGACTGAGAGACTGTTGCGACGTTGAGACACTGAGAGACTGTAGCTGGAGACTGTTGCGACGTTGGGAGACGGAGAGACTGGAGACTGAGAGAGTGTAGCTGTACCGTAGACTGAGAGAAACTTGATCGGAAACTGGAGACAGATAAAATAATTGAGGAGACTGCTTGCGAGGAGACGACCGTTGATGAGCTCTTAAGAAATGTGAATGAAAACAGCTACTTTGACACCTCCTTATATAGCATGATACTCTATTATCATTCGTCGAAATTTAACACGTTAAGGTGTGAAAAATTTAACTATTAAGGGTGCGGAAAATATAACTAGCGCGTGTACAAGGGGGTCCTCTCGACCAATCAGCATCCAGTAAATATTTGAAAAAAAATGATTTTTTGTAGATATAGATAACTCTATCTCCTACTACTTATGGTAGCCGTTTTTATACTTGGCACATGTTATCGGTTTGATGTCTTTGCGTAATGACATATGCACTTCTTGAAGCTGTATTCATCAACTATACTGATAGCGTTAAATGTTTTGACTGTAGAATGAGGTTCTCTGAAAGAATGACATCAAGGTTTGTCACACATACTTGTCCTTATTTGAATCCCATCAGTTTAGAAAATGGAGAAATTTTGGAATTTGAAGTCTTATATTTGCTTAAGTAAAAACCCGATATTCGAGTTTGTTAATCAGCAAAGATATACTGACGACTTTGATAATAAAGAAATATTTCAGAAAACATAGACTGCAATCAATTGTAAGTATATTATTGATATTAAATTTATTATAAATTATCAACGAGTAAACATATTAAGTTCATTTCAATATATTAAACATTTTCTATTGTATATTGTAGAGCTATGAGCAATCTCTTTGCGAGAATGCATTTAACACAATCATGAGCGAATCAAAATTATGCTATACAAAAGGAATTTATAAAGACTTACATTACATTCGTCAGCAAGTCATTCTCTACAATTGTTACCATATTCATCCCATGTTGAGGTTTTAACTCTTCATCAGAATGATGTAACAATTCCTAAACTAACTACCACTCTAGCTGGAAATCAACAGACAACACCTAGACTGATCAAAGAAGGGAAACTTCTCTATAAGGAAAATCTTATCATTGCGAAACGTTTTTGTGAAGCATGTTGCAAAGGAAAATAAAATAATACTTTATCAACCTGTGGTCACATGGCGCTCTGTGATGATTGTAAACACAAAAAAAATTCCAATATGCAACTGAATGCCAAGTAAGGTAATTTTGACTTATAGCGTATATTAAAAACATTTAATTTCTTTTGCACATATTCTTTACATATCTATTATTTTTATTTTCATGAACACGTAACATACTTTCAATCTGTATGTTTATGTAAATATTATATTTCAAGCAACTGGCTCTATTTGTTTCTTTTAAAAATTTACACATATTTATTAAATGTAAATATAAATAATAATAACTATTCAGTCATAAATTATATACCGTCAAATAGGGTAACTCGGACCCTCCCTAACCACCGGTTATAAAATTTATAATAATATTAAACCGTTCAAGGCCCTGTAAAGAGAGATTCTTCGAAACTACAGAAAAGAATTTCGAACCAAAGGTGTCATTCCGAAAGAACAATTTCCTGTTTTGCTAATGGAGAACAAAACGAAATTGGTAAAAACTGGTCAAAATTAAAAAAGAATGTAAGTGCAAATCTTCAATCAGGTTATCGTGCATCTGGACTCTTTCCGAGAAATGTAACAGAGTCACTGAAGTACCTTCCAACTACTACAAGGACTGTTAATGAAATTGGACTGACGATGGACAGTGTGCTCATTGATATGCTCAAGCGAAATAGAGGGCAGAGAGACGAGAATAAGAAAAAGGGTGGTCGAGGTCCAAAAGTCACAGCTGGTACAGCTATAACAGTTGAAGCCCTTTCCGCTGCTTCGGCCCCCAGTACTAGCAACAGAGCACGTGCAGATAATACTGAAGATGAAATTACTTTTGATGATTCCAATTCCGGAGATGACTGCCATTTCTGTGGAACAGCTTATGCAAGCTACAAGGGACCTGACTTGATCATGTGTGTCATATGTGCCAATTGAGTGTGTAGCACCTGCAACAATGGAAGTGATGACCCCTATTATGAATGCCCGACATGCAACTAACATTGTAACGTTCTTTTGTTTCATAATGTGTTCTAATTATATTATTGTGATGATCAACATTCTGTTTATTTAAGGGGTCCGAGTGGCTCTATTTTTGTAAAAATATACAAGGGTTGCCTACTTACTCGCAGCGCCTAAACTATAAAATGGATTTTGTTTGTTTTTTTCTATCATGTGTACATATTATAGGGTGTGGCTTATGGGGAGTATAACAATTATACCATCTATTTTTCAACATGAAATTATGAAAAAACTTCAAAAAAAGGGTCCGAGTTACCCCATTTAAATTATTATTAACAAGTAATACAATTTTCGATTTCCAACTTTTTAATTAATGGTAATATTTGAAATTATAGTTATAATAATATTAATTCAACTAAATTGTTCAAGTATACGATTATACATAGAACACCTCTACAAGAAAACAAAATAAATTGCCCAATGCAAAATTAAATGCGATTTATGCGATAGGGATTCCTACTTAGTATAATTATTATTTTATTCACATTTATTAGATTTTAACTAACTATATAAACTTTTTTGAATATTGTTTTGTTTTACACGTTTTACCATTTTCAAAAATCCGTAAAAATCACTAAAAACATTAAAAATACATAATATCCTTAAATATCCTTAAAAATCTCCAAATTTCTAAAATATCTCGAACTATTTGATTTAACTAACAACATGTTAGGAAGATTACCCTGATTTTAAGAGGACTGCCCATACTTTAAAAGTAAGAATTCAATTAATTATTTTATTGAAAACACTTAGACTTTATTGTTTAAATTTGTAAATATATATTTAATAAAAAAGATTATAAGTTATCTTCATCCCTTTCAGCAGTTTAATAATATTAATATTTGTTACTCTCCAAAAAACGATCTTCCGTTATTTCTCTTATTTTTCACGAATTTGATCATGAAATCCAAATATTTAACGTTTGATAACCATGGACTATGAAGTGGACCTCTTTTCCTTCAGACTTTTATACTTTTAAATATTAACACTAATTGACAGTCTGAATTGCAAAGATCGAGATATAGCCTTTCTAGTAATTTCGACTCAAAGATTTTTTCGATTTCACGAGAAAATTTTGCTAAATTTGTTTGGAAGTTAGCTTTTCGATATGTGCTTGACTATAATCGATGTGGGGAAACAGGAGAGTTTTCCTACAGGTTAATGATTTTTCATTTTCTCTTCAAAGCCCACCGGTGAATCTTCTTCGAAATGGCTATCAATATCTTTATCAGTCAGCTTTTCATGTCTCCCTGCTTCTTCCTCAATCTCCTCTTTCTCCTCTTCCGACTCTTTTTGTTCGATAGTCAACTGATTTTGTTGCGGTCCGATTGCATACATTGTGAATATTATGTTATAAAACATATGTCTATTATTATTATTGTTTTTAAACAAAACTAATGAAGATTGTTTTCCGCCAAAATATCTAGAGACAATATAGATATGCGATTGAAGCATAACGCCAGCATGATTGTTGCTGGACCTAAATTGTTTGAAAAGGCAAAATTTGTGGAAAATTTGCTAAAAAATCGTAAAGAATTGTTTCACGCGATTCCATACAATTTGGATAACTCAGCCGATAATTTTTTTCTGGGAATTCCGAATTTTTTACTACAGTCTATAAGGATATTTTTAATGATAATCCCTATGCCTACCCAATTCTGGGCTAACATTAAACAACTCCTGACTACTTAAGAGTTAGAAGTCATATTCTACCGTGTGATAAAGCACGATTTGCAAACGAATACCTGGAAAAGCATCCAAAAGAAGCAATATGGAAAGAAATTATCAATTGTTTCGACGATTTTCAAAAAAATAATGTTGACCTCTGTCTCGTTAAAAAAATCTAATGGTTTTATGATGCAAATTCCTACTAATTACGAAACAGAAAAATTAACATACTACTTTTTATAGAATTTATGACTATTTTTTTTATACCTTCATAATTTATTTACAAATCTTTTAAAACACTACAATTAACGAATTGTTATATTGCCCTATAATTTTCCTATAGTAACTTTATTGATTTTATATTTTTAAATTTATTTGGTTTTGGGAGGGCGCATAGTAAATTTCGGACCCACAATTTCTAGGACAGAGGGGTAGTAGAACGCCTCCGAGCTGTACAATATTGAGGCGTGAAATAGTACTATAGATGAAAATGTTACACGTGAAATAATAAATTTGTTTAGAAAATATAAAATTTACACATTTTCAAAATGACGACAGCGAAAAATCGATATCTCAGAAAATCCATATTAACCAAACATTTTACAGTTCTCAAAATTTAAAAATCTCATTAATTTTATGTTTTAAACTTTTGACATCATGACGTTATTATTCCATAAAATCGATAATCAATAAAATAAAATTTCTCAACTAGTCATCAGTGTACCAAATTTGAGACAAAAACGTATGTTGCAAAGTATGACATTCTAGGGAAAAGGGAGAGGTTAAATATCACCACTCAAATGCGCGAACCCTAAAAAATATGTCCCCGGACAAATTTTTAAAAAATGCATAAGAAATATTTAACAATTTATATAGTCAAGATGGGATTTGAGAACATGACCTACGACTTAATAGTTTGACGCTCTAACCACTGAGCTACTTGACAAATACATATTAACAGTCTATTTATTAACCATCTAGTAGAGTAAAAAGATTTAGATTACATGAAGTTTTGTCATCTAGCACAAGTTTTAAAAGTCTATCAAAGATTTTATAATGATTTACCTCATTTAGAGAACAAAATTTTAATTCACGGAAAAGTCGGATGGCCAAAATTCAAAAAATATTTCCGTATAGAGTTTATGATGAAAGAATAGTTTCTCCACAATAACGTCCAGTGTAAGTTCCAACCATGAATCCATATCCGCATACTAGCCAAAGGAAGCGAATATCAGCTTAACGAGTGCCATCTGACGCAATACGAAAGATCATGAAACTGTATGCAATTTTTTCTGTAAAATAAATTGCCCCCACAAAAACATAGAAATCACCCATATTTTTTTAACAATTATGCCTGTAAATTGAACAGTATCAATAATCTGATTAGACTTCTGCCGCAAGAGTTCATTCGATACAATATCTGGGAGTTGGAACCATCCAGACGTCTTCACTTTAACCCTATTATTTGGTTGTTTTGGATGTAAAAAGCAGCAGGGCATCTTTTAGTCAATCAAAAGAGTGTAAATTTTCCAACAACAAACCTTCTGTTTATTGCATTAGCAACAGCTGACGCACCCACCGGAGCAGGAGCAATCGTTAATAAAATTACTTGAAATTAAAATTAAAATTGTCGAATACTCTCTATCGTCATTCCAGAACTCGGGTATACACGTGTGGAAATTAGTGAACCTGCTTTATTTACTAGCTGATCATTAGCAGAAGGCAGGATGAGGGCAAAATGACTAGATCAGCTAAACAACCCGCCGCAGTAGATATTTAGCCCAGGAAAGATCCCTTTTCATATTAATTTTTTTCAAAAAGTATCCGATTTAAATTTGTCGGACAGATTTAATGTCTTTTTATAATGACATAATAAGTCATAAGTAATTTAATTTCACAACATCTTCATTGAGAAGTTTTTCATGTTGTGTTAGAGATACCAGTAAAAATATAATCAGTAAACAAAAGGAAAAAAGAGACAAGTCAAGAAAGGCATACAAGAAAAATTTGGATAGACAGGGGCAATGATGAAAAAAAGGGATCAGAGTTACTAATAAGAAGAGTTAGAATTGTTGGGCCTTAATGAGGTTTCGGAAGGATGCTGTTGATTAGGAATGCAGGAAAGCGGCTCTATACTTGCCATTTATAGAAGACGAGGGGCCCGGTAAGTAAAAGTTCTTTTAATTTTGGATTTTTGCGTTGTGTTGGTATTCAATGCTATTTATAGTTTCACTGTGTTTTATCGATCGATGGTGGATTGGAAGTCTAGTCCATGTATGACGTAGGTTAATAATCTCTTGGCGAGTGTAGGTAGTAATGGGGGCTGCACTATATTTCTTGGAATCAACAGGTAGCTTGCACATCGATGGTTGGTGTGTCTGCGTGTTTGATATAATCCTGCTAGCTGTCAGAGGTGCAGATATGTATGCTTGCCGTGTAATTAGTAGATCGATGGTAACATAAGTCGATTGGTTGATGCAGTTTACAGCTTTGAGTTGTTAGTTAGATAAAATAATGACAGAGGAAACACAAAAATGTAGGTAGTTTGAGAATCACCAGTCCGATACGAAAATAAATTAGATATTCTGAATCTGAGTTAGATAGTCTATAAGATGGTATCAAAAAATGTCACGAAGGGTCCAAAAAGTTATGTGTGGGAATGAATATGTCGAACCGATACGAGCGCTGCAGTAACACGACCGCGCGGCTTAAGTATCGGCTGTGAGTAGTGAGTTGAAAATATATAATATTTAACAATTCTTTATATGTATGCAGGAATGTAATTATCATTATAAACGTACATTTTTTGTAATGACTTTATTTAATTTTAATCATGGGGTAACTCTAAAATATAGCATACTGTAGAAAAGATGAGGCAAAGGTTTTAAATCAATGCTGAGGGCATCATTTTAAATGGATAAATCAATAATGCAGCGGTAGTATATTAGAAGAATTATGTTAGGATATTGAATGTTTGTCAACGATATCATAGTTAAAATAATGTTTCTAATTTTTAAGAAAATAGAAGACAGTAAAAAGAGAATTCCATAAATAGTAAAAAAATATATTTTATATAATTTATTAATAAAAATATATTTAATATAGTGTATTAATAAAAATATAAACTTATTAATATCAATATAAAAAAAAAAAATCATACATAATTATATTTAGTTTCATATTATTGAGTGTAATATTTAATATATTTGCAAACTTATTAATTATTAAATTTAATTAAAATTAAATATAATTTTTTATAAACAAATAATGATTTTTAGTAATTTAATATTAAATATATAATGCGTTTCTATTAATAACTTAATATCTATTAAAAACTAAAAATTAAGTTTGTATTGGTTTATAATAATTATTTATTTATCAACAAGGTATTCATTTTTTATATTTAGGTATTTATTTTTTCAATTTTCAACAAAAAATATTTTTAAATAAAAATGTATGCTATATATTATATTATAGATACTTTTAATTCTAAATGGTTTCTGTCTTGATAAATCAACCCCCTACAATTATTGAATAAGTATTACTCAATACAATTATTCAATAAGTGTTATTATTGAATCTTACTCGGCTTAATTAAAAAAATACGAGAAATTTGTATAATCAAACGAATCAGTTACAAATATTTATAAAGTGTAATATAAAAGTCTCATTAAAGTTGGATTTAAGTATTAAAGTGTCTTGAAATTAATTTTAATAATTATATGTGTGTATTCATATGTCTATGGCAGCCGAAAGTGGCTAAAACGCTATACACTGTTTTATCGTGTTATTCAGGCTTTTAAACGTGTTATTCGCGTTATTCACTTTTATAATAACTCTATTCGCGTTATTTACTTTTAAAATACCGCTATTCGCGTTATTAATTGTAGCACATACTCCATTTCACATATGGGACAGTATGGACACGCCGCTAGAGTTCCTTTAGATGAAGACCTCTGAGCTGTTAGTCATTCGGAACAGCTATATGAAAAAAAAACATTTACATAATGTTAATAGGTATCTCTGTCTGAGGAGGAAATTTTGATTAATGACAATTTTAGCATGTAAAGATTAGCAACATGAGAATCAACACTAAATTTCATTATTTTCTTCAAATAGTAGTAAGGGAAAGGTTACCTCTAAATCAACTGCTGCTCCCCCCTCCCCCCAAAAAAATAAAAATTTATATATTAATTATTCCTTTTTAAATTACTGTTACAGTTTAAAGTCTGTAAATAGAGGGTGTAGAGAGATCCGTTGTTAAAAACTGTCTCAATCATTCTTCTTATATTGAAGCGTTTGAATTGCAAAAGTGTTTTACAATAATCAAACTAGGATTGAATCACATAATCATCATATGTTTACATTGCATTACTATATAGAGATCAATATTATTTTTTGATGATAAAATATCTTTGATCAAATTCAACAAAAGTGTTTCATATGGAAATCACAAACTTCAAAATTTTGTTTCCAAATAATTCACCTCAAATGTAATGACTATTAGTAGCTCCGGTTTTAGTTACAGATCTTCAAAAATTGATTTTTTTTCTATAAAAAACACGTAAATATTGTTTACATAATTTAAATATATCATGGCAGGCTATACAGAAACAATCAATCTAATTTATCAAGATTTTGATTCAAGTAGTGAAAACGATTCATATGATCGACACTTATATGGAATCAATAGTAGCATAAATTATGTAATTAGAATCTTATAATATAATCAGAGAATTTATGATCATGGAACTTTGCAAGAAACTATACATAAAATTATTGAAGTAATTCCATTTTTGTATAGACTAAAATATTTATGGAGAGATAGTTTTATGATCCGTCATATTGAAAAAAATATTGGTACAGCAAGTCATTTTGATACAGGAAGCGCTATGGTTGCTTTTTCATTTGGAGCTAGTCCATCACTAAAACCTTTGATAATGAAATGGTTGAATGTAAACATTTCTTCTCGATTTCAACCCTATACTAGAAAAAAATATGTACATTTATTTTCATTGATAATATTTACTAATATGTTTTTACGTAGATATAATATTAATTCAGTATTAACTTTTTAATTTCATTTAATTTTTTAATAAAAATTTATTTTTTGATTAATTAAAATGTGATAAAAGATTTATATTTATTTTAAGTGTTTCTTATTGAAATAGTTCAGTTTGTTGAGGTGTAATTTTTAATTCAAATGCTATGATGAGTTCAATTCCCATCTTGCTTCATATAATATAAATAAATTGAGCTCTAATTTAGCAGTATGGAGTTTTTTAATTTTTAATTGAAATATTGATAAAACATTAATATTCAGTTTAAAAATATTTATCAGTCAATTAACTTTAGTGGTTAGAAAGTCATTTATAAGCTAAATACCATCTTGGTTATTATGATTTTTTTTTAATCTAATAAAAAATTATTTATCATAATATATTATCCATAATAATTATATAAATCACAATCTTAATATGATGTTAATATTTGTAAGTCAAGTAACTCAGTCGATTACAGTAAAGAATTAAAAGTTTGAAAGTCAAGCGTTCAAATCTCATCTGGATTATTATTTTCATATTATCTTATGCATATTTAACTTTCATAATAAATTAATTGTCTTATAGATTATATATTTTTTTACCCATATAAATAAAAAGACAGCACAAGACAGCAAATATCAATATAATAGTTTTATTTATGTTACATTAATGTTACACATATTATTACACATTATGATAAATTATAGTGTTAGTTTTATAATAATAATAATACTTAATTTAACAATAAGGATTCTTCTCCCAACAGTTAGAGAAAAATGTTATACATATAAAATATAATGATAGATTTATAATAATAATAATACAAAATATTATTAAACAATATGAGCTTGATTTAATAGTAAATATACATATTAAATATATAATGTCAGTTTCATAATAGGTGTTATTACTTAAAACAAATAAACTAAAATCATAAATGGGATTCATTTAAAAATAAACATTAATACATTGATGGACAAAATAATTTTTCATACAATTGTCTGTGTAATAGGAATTAATTTTCCACAACCACCAAGACAATAGTGATCTGATTAATCTTCTAAATTACTGAAAATATACAATTTTATTTTTAAATCCAAATAAAAATGATTAATTAGTGTCTTACATGGATAGTTTCTGCTTCTTCAAGGATGTACCTTCCTCTAATTCAAATATTGGAGAATTAAGCTTTGTGATGTTTGCATCGAAGTTGTGCTACTTTAAAAATAACACTATTTATGAAAGTAGTATCGCCATGAGGTCCATTATATAGATAGGCAGCCCGCAACACCAATTGATACTATCCTTTTCCGAATTGAAATGGCCTTGGATGAATTTTGCCCTCCCAATCAAAGCCTTGGAAGTCCTGTGATAATTTGAACCAGGCAGTTGAATTTTTTAAAGTTGATTCATTTCAGCATCGATGACAGCGTCGTTTATGCAAGACTCAAAAAAATTGACGGCTTCATAGAGTGTCTCATTGTCTGTTTTTTCAATGGGGATGCAAGAATTCTCAATGGCCCATGTACCAAATTTTTTATCTAAAATTGCAGATCGGATGTATCGGTTGTTCTGATCATGGATAGTGTTTCAATTATGTCGTGCCACCTTGTATTTTCCAGACCTAAATTTGTATTCATGACCAGTCTTCGGTGTTAGTTTGCCTAATTTGGTGGATACATCCCTCGCATCGTAAATAATCTTAAACATCTTTTTAAATAAGTACTAACTTTTCAGATAAAAATCCAGAATGAAAATAATTGTTAAAACATTAGCTTATATACATTTTTGAAAGAAAAGTAGGTATAGTATACACACTAGCCCTCCCCCCTCCACTATTTAATATTATCTCCTCCCCATAATATGGTTAGTTTCCTACCGTGACTTCTCGTTCCAAAATTGACGTTCCCCTACAACTAATAATTTTTAATTCTAACAACTAAAATAATTTAAAAGTGCTAATTAAGGGCTTTCCCGAGTTTTATTCGTTTAAATCAAATACCGCGGACGACTTAATCCAGGTGATTAATTTTAACTTTAAATTAACTGAACTCCTACTGGATGACAATTTAACACTAAAGATGCTCGGAAATTTAACATGTAAAGGTGCGCAAAAAATAACATAAAAAGGTGTGGCAAATAATTTAAAATGTGAAGGAGCGGGAAAATTTAAACATATGTTTTACCAGAGTCGAGGGGGGAGTCTTTGTTGATCCATTGAATCTACTACTTACATATATTTTATTAAATTTTTAGATTGTGTTTTCTTTTTTTTGTAATCGTTATAGCTAAATGTAAACGGATGCTATTAATACTTTTTAAACAAAATCAATCTATCTCTTCTAGAAAAATTTATCCAAAGTTTCAAAGAAGTAATCCGAATCGTCGCTCAAAATGAAAAAAGTTAATTTAGTGTTAATTTAGTAAAAATCATCTATTTGTTAGTGATACTTATAGATATGTGAAATTGTATATTGCATGAACAGTATACACAATGTTTTCACTTCCGCTACGGACTCTGGTACCATATATTGACAGAAGACCTTGCGGACACAGGCACCACATATACCTCTATTGCTCAGACTAATGCTCACGAGACCTCTGCTTCTTGAACTTTGACTCCCACAGTCGATCGGTAAAGATTGGTTAATATTCAAAGTCACCATTTAATTTGTTTAATTATGTTGTTGTGGGCATTTCGAAGTTTCATAATTAATAAAGGAGAAAAAAAGTCCGATAATTAAAACTTCAATATAGATATTTCGGATAAATTCCGTGAACGCTATAAAATTAATAAAAGCAATTTTTAACTTAATATGTTAATATTTATTCAAATTGTTACCGCCGAACTTTTTCTTTATATTTGAAAATCCTCAAAGCTCAGATATAACTATAGAATAGACATGGGTTTTTTGTTGTGATCACAATCAATAGTATGAAATAAACATAGTACTATGTTTTTATTTTAATCGGATAGTGCAATATTTATTTATTTATTATATATATCTTTTTACATATTTCATGCTACATAATAATATCATATTATTATAAATGTTTTGTTTTCTGTATGTTTACCTATATATACAATACATATTTTATGAATAAAAAAAGATCTCTGTATTATATATTATTCAATTCCATATTTTCATTAACAAGAGTATAAGTTTACATTTTTGGAAATAGCTATAAAGGATAATTGTAAGTTAATAGTTATCGTTAGACAATTTTAATCATTGTGTAAACATTGTATAAAGGTTTGATGCTGCTATGGGAAAGCTATAGGACGATTTTACTTATTAACATTAGTTCGAATTTTAAATGTTAAAATTTAAAGAAGAAAATGTATATTAGGATGTGTAGGACTATCCTACATATTTCTGCTGGCAGATCCTATAAGACCGGCAGGATCCTGTGGACTTTATCCTATAGTATAGGCGTAAGGTTGGTAGAATTTGTCACCTAGTGTATTGGTGTAGAATTTGTCACAGCTTCACCGAAATACATGCATATGGTAACCACTTCTTCATCATTTCCTCTACACGAATTCTGTCCATTATGACATGTTCAAAGCATTATACATAGGTGCATTATTATACATGCACTATTAAACATTATATGTACGCATTATACACATATATATTATTATACAAGGACGGTAAAGTATGGATATATAATGTCTATGGTTCAAATATCATTTTTTTGGTATGTGGTTATATTGTTTCTATAACAAAATATAAGCACTAATTATACTTCCTTTGTATAAAAATACCATCTATCACAATTAAAACTTTCGCGCTAAGCCAATGAAAACTTCTGGATGTTACTGACATTTAATGGAATTTTGAAAACGAAATCATTGTTCCGATTAAATGTGACTTAGATCCGACACCAGAATGGTTGTTAAATTTTGTGTGTTGCACACACAAGGAGGAGTCCAGAAAGCAGGATGGTTCAATGCTATGTATCCGGCGAAAGAATGTGATCAAGTGTGTTACTGCTTGTGGGGTATGCCTTGGTAAGACGTGCAATAATACCATCATTTTGTTTGAAAAAACATTGATTCGTATTAATATTCACTCTTTTGTTGTGTAGATTAAATATTAAATTATTGTTTAAATCATTGAAAATGTAATAATTTTATTATGTATTAAATTATTATTATGTTTTAAAGTAGGTTATCGTACTAGTTTAAAATCATCAATATTTAATTTAAAATGTTCAGTTATTAAAAAATAAAATAATGTATCTAACACTATCCAGTAAAAGAAAGTGTCACAAACTGACACAAATAGCTCTAAAAGAGTGCATAACTTTAATTAAAAGATATCAAAGGAGAATTTACATAATTTTAACGGCACTAAACATGTTTTGGATCGGAATGTATTCTAGGTCCAACATTTATACGCTTAGATAAATTACATTTTTTGATAAAACCTTCACTCTGAAAAATATATATCTTAACTAAATATTTATTTGTACTGTGATTTATAGAAAAGTTAAATAATACATACCAGTATCATTTTCCTCAGAACTTGACAGCCCAAACACAAAAGAACACATCCACAGAGTGAGCCACATCTGTTCAGAAATTGTATATAATATATAAATAATACAAAATTATAATAGTTATATAACAGAAAATATTTTATTGAATATCTGGGTAATCTAAATTGTTGTAGTTATATTACACTACACAAAAGAAAAGAGATTAGCAATCACCAACCAGCCATAGAATGTTCTATTTGCCAAAAACCATTCCACTTAGGCTGCACGAATCTGTCTAGCAGAAAAGCAATCATCGAAAGAAATGGAGCTAGGACCTGCAAAACATATCGATATCATATAAACCCCAATCCCTCCAACAAACCCAAAAAAACCAAAGATATCTCCGAATTCATACAATCACTTAAAAAACCTATGCTGAAGGTTATGCATTTCAATGCTGATGGCATATCCACGAAAACTGTTGGTCTTGAAATCTGGTTTAAAAAAAAGTTCGAAAGTTCATGAGGCTATTATAGAAAAAGAAACTCAGTAAGAAAGAAAATAACTGACAACAACAATAACTGTAAAATAGCTTATAATGAAATCCTGAAAGCCAAAGAAGATAGCTGGCGAGACGTTACAAACTCCATCACAGACACAGATAGTAATACCATGTGGAACATTATTTTATCATTAAATGGCACCCCAGACTCAAATGCACCCAATTAAGTAATGAATTACAACCGCCGCACAATAACACCCAATCAGAAGAAAACTGACACGCTCGCTAAACATTTTGCAGCTCAACTTCAACGTTATCATAAGCATAAGTTCAATAAAGAAGAGAGAACTGAGATCAGAAACTTAAAGAAACCCCTACACACTGCATCTGTAAGCGACGAAAGCTGTTAAGACTTCAACAACGCTATCGCGAAAATAAAACATCAAAACGCTGAAGGTCCTGACCAAATTCCACCATCATTTATCAAAGAACTAGGCAAACTTGCTCTAACCGGACTTCTTGGTATCTTCAACCAATCTACTTGCTCAAAGATATGGCGTAATGTCAAATCAGAGAAATCAGCTAGTGAATTAGCATAATATCTTCCAATCAGATTTAATTCGTGTATCGTTAAAGTTTAAGAAATAAGGATCAATGAACGCCTCATTTTCATATGTGACCTAGAGGGTGGTTATTTCAACAACAACCAGGGTTTTGGAAAGGCAGACTAGGTTGTGACGACCAAATCGCCAGAGGATGGTTTGTAAAAACGTCCGCATAGATTAGTTTTAGTACTCCTGGACTTTTCAAAAGCACATTATACAGACTGTTTGGAAAGAAAAGCTTTTAACATCTATGATAAATCAAGGCGTCCTTCTCATCATTATTACGGGGTTCAGAAACTCCCTTTTTAACAGACAGGCTAGCATTCGTTTCAATGTTGTCCTTGGTCGCTCTCACAAAATGCATCAATGCCTTCCACAACGTTTTGTCATCTGTCAAATTTTCTTAATATTTTATACTTAGCTAATATCTTTCCAATGCTCTTTTTGCTACCATGAAATCACTCAAGGAAGCAGAACAAGCGTGCCAAACTTCGGTCAATATTGTTTCCAATTGTGCTAAAAGAAGGAAACTTAACCTTCATACATTTAAAAGTGAAGGCAGCTAACTTTACCGCGTATACCAAAGAATCCTCTGAACTTCACATTTCAAACATCCAGATAGACGCTGAATACATCAATTACAAGGATAAACCCAGACTTCTTGGTGTTATTCTATACCGTCAATTTTCTTTTTGTCCACATGTCAATATGATTGAAGAATAGACCAATTCAAAGTTCCGAATGCTCGCTGCTGTATCTAACACGGAATGGGGATACACCATCAACTAATGAAAAAATCTAATTATCTCATTTAAAATTTTCCATAAACTACACAGGCTTCGTATGACAACATTGCCTTGCCAATTACCATATAAAATAGCCAGAATAGAGCCATCAAAATTATCCATGGTCAACATATCTCCCGTCTCACCGGAGCTTTATCTAGAACTAGAGGAACAAAGCAACATAACTATAATCGATCGTAATGTAGTTTTTGCTGCTGAGAAAGCCCTTAGACTTCCTCATGACCACCCTAGAAATATCATATTCAGAGATACGACACCTAATAGATGCTTAAGAAGACAGAGTTGGGGTTAATAGACCCTGCCAGCTGATGAATATAATCTTCCAGAGGAACTCAATCAACGCAAACCCCCTCAATGGATTGATAGCAACTCCGGGGACCAATGCACTCCGCCTTCACGTGGTGGTCCTCGAACGCCCAGAGATCCCAGGATCAATGGACTACAAAATGGGTGCACCTACCTGGAACTCTCGAGAAGCCGGGTTTTTGGGAAGAGACTTCAGACTTCCGGCCTACTGGAGTCTCCTGCTGAGAAGGGC
>JAUZNC010010850.1:0-30901 GCA_034780395.1 Vannuccia rotundouncinata | reverse complement strand
TATATAATTCAATTCCCATTAGAGGTTTTATACGACGTACGTTCCAACAGAATACTTCAATTACATAAAAACTTCAATACAGGGACACTGGAGCCTAAGAGCTACTGGAATACAGATTATGAGTTCTATCAATTTTACTTACCATTTATATTTACAAAGCCCTCTGTTTACGCATTGTATAAATTGTATTACCTATCTGTGTAAGTAATGAAATATGTACCTACGTATTTGTAGGCCTGTATATTATATATATATGTGAAATGTTTATAAAATATTAAATGTACAAATCAAATAATTATTACAATTATTATATGCGATTTTTGAAAAACTTTAAAATTATCAAATAAATATATTATAAATATATAAAAATATAAATATATTAAATTATATTATATTATATTAGTTTGTTACTTTTACAATGTTTGCACCCAATCTCAATGTTTTGCTGAAGCTCGCAAGGTATCTCAATTTGTTCAAAATCACATATTTATTGATGTACGTAAAAGCAATGAAATGTCATTGCCAACGAGTTTAATCTCAAGCTTAATTTTTATGAGTAAGGCCTATCAATGAGGATGAACCTGTGTTGGCAGGCATATATGTATAATCTATGCCCAACATACATAGCTATATACTTGCTAACGACAATCAATCCTTTTCAAGTGTGTCATATTTTGAATTTAAAAGATGACGATTTTAATGGTAGATTGGGAAATTTCAATACTTTTAAAAATATGCTACGTATTGATAATTATTTTGCAGTAAGTGTAAATTTTTTTTCTGAATACATCAGCCAACCAAGTCTGCGCCTAAACAAACACAGCCCCCAATCTAAAATACGCTCCGCGGTCCCTGATATAAACTGACTTATTGAGGATATAGAGCTATATAATAATACAATCGAATATATTACTGATCACAATCAATGATAATGATTTCATAAGTTTTTTTATCGATTTCTTCATTTCATTTTATTTTAACACACATATATATATAGTCCCTTCTTTACTTCTTGACTTATACAATCATACAATGAATAAACATAAAACGACATGATCAATCCTTTTTTAATAATAATATTTTTAAAATGTATATTATAACCTTATATTAAGAATTCTTGCAATAATTGATACAAATTTAATATGTATTTAAAATTATTCTTCGATAAAATCAGATACAACTAGAATTATAATTAGTTAATTTTTCAGGATAATAAAATTATTTAAAAAAATCAATATATACCTGAAAATATTATAGGGTGATATTAAATATTTCTTAGTACGTTTTGGTAAAAAGTGCATTTTTCCAAATTTCTTATTCTTGTTTATTCTTGCAAAGTCCATACGCGACATTCATTATTTTCAGGTTTTGGAAAGAGGAAGGACTGTAGACTAAAACGTTTGTATAGAATTTCCTAAAGGAATGCAGCACTTTTATGCACAGCTAAAGCCACCATTACTCATGCAAAATATCCGTCTTATCCATGACAACGCTCGACCCCATGTGTCAGCAGTTACAAGGGCTCATCTTGAAAGTACAACTGTGAGACTACTCAAACTACCACTTTTTTTACCAGATTTCTAAGCCTGTGATCGTTATGTATTTCCTCGCTTAGAATCACTGGGCGTAAAAATCGACTTTAAAGATAAATATGACATCGAAGCCTTTTTGACAGAAAACTATTCGCATGAGAGAGGCTCTCAGAAATATGGAATCTGATTTTACAAAAATAATTGAAAGTGGTAGATATTACGTATGACTTGATACTTTTGTACATATGTATGCATTATTATTTAACATTGTGTGTTGAATTAAAAAATTCATATGATTTAGTTTACTTTTTGTTTAATGCATTAAAATATATACGAATTTTTTCGCGAAACGACCTTATTATATTTAGCATATTATTATAGCTATTATAACTATTCAGATTAAAACTTCGAAGATACAATATAAAATGAAAAATAGATGTAAATAAGAAACAATTTTAATATTGTATAAAATAGCATATCTATATTAATAATTCCTAAAAATGAATAAATATATTAAGCAATAAATATATTATAACAAAACTATTACAATTAATTCTAAAACCATTTTCAATAATATCAATAAATACTAAGTGTTATTTATTAAAAACAATTGCGCTCGCACAGTTAATCATTATATCATTATAACACTACTATTATTTAATACAATATTTGTTCAAATACAGAATAATGTTAATAAATAAATGAATAAATAAAAAGTTCATGATCACACATGCGACTTTTTAAATAATTAGGCTAAAATGTATAAGTCAAGATATTGATGATAATTATTTAATATCTTTTTACTGATATAAAGTTTGCAAAATAATTAGGACTATCAATAATATTAGTGCTCGACGTTGTTATATCTTTAAAGACGCGTAGTTGTAAGCTCATCCTCTGATATAATTTTCGAATTGGCTTTGGAATCCATTTTTTCTGATTTTTTAGTCTCATCCTTTGTCTCGCCAGTAAGATCTGTATGCTGTGTTGGCTGAAAGTTGGATAAAGTCGTTACATTGATTCATAACAATCTATAAAAATCCATCATTCAATATTATTTTACATTGTTATGGACGATATTATAAAATTATTTGTAATTTGAACAATTTAAATTTCTAAGACGTTTTACAAAAAAATACGCACTATTTTGATTTCCTTTTCATTGACTATTAAATGTTTTTTTTATTGTTTTATTGTTTTATCCGCTTATAACAAAATTGCTGGCTTCGTAAAAATTTTGTCACCAAAAATTTTTTTTATAAAATCATAATGATCCGGCAGTTGCTACTTTATGTAAACAAAATAAATAAAATAATAACTAATATATTGTATACAAAGGCTATTGGAAGTATACCATTCGAGCGTTCTTTTGTGTCGCCTGAAGGAGTGGACCATTTCTTCATGACCTCGGAACGAATAAATGGCTAGAAATGATTCTAATTCATTGTGTGCCTTGAACTATAACATTCCAAGAGCTCCATCAAGACATATTTCTCAGAAAACTAATAACTGTAGGCGCCAGTCGACTGAGAATTAAACAATACTCATACAAACTACAGGATTCATATATATTTTATAATTTAAAAACAGCCTAATTAGTATTATCACTAAATACAATACAAATTCTATTCCGAAATATTTAAGTTACTGTGTAATTTGTCGTAAAGAACTCACATATTGAACTTGATTCTCCACGTGAGTTTGACTGTACAGATACATTTTATAGCAATATTTTTTTATAAATCAACAATTACACATTTTATACATAATACTACCTATATATATATTTCAAATTTCAAAAACCATTGAAAATAATTCTCTTTATGAAGCTGCTGATAATTTAAACAACCTCTGTGCAAAATATCATACTTTATTGTATTTTTGCTGTTATTTTCACACGAAGAATTTTAAAACTTTTTGTATATTTTTTATGTGCCTCTTGAACACACTCCGCCATATTAAATATATTAATATAATTATAAGCGCAAGCATACCTCTGGTATTTTAGCCTCCATAGTTTGACATGGCAAACATTTGAAACAAGAACAATTATATAATCGAATCATTCCCGGATTAATGTAGTTGCTCCTCACAGGGGTATCTGTGTTCCAACCTGCCAAATGATAATAGTTTTAAAAACTATGTGGAGAACCTGGATATTTATTTCTCGTATGCTCAAAAGAAAACTGACAAATAAAACAAAAACAAATTAAAATATCCGAAAATTATGAAAATAACGTATTGATTAAATTATTATAGGTGATTTTACAACGTACCAAATTTACTGTATTTAATAATTTAAACAAGAAAGCCCAATTTTAATAAAACACCAACATTAGCTATAATAATCTAAGATATAAGTTAAATGTAAAAATTGGGTTTATAATTAAAATTGAAATGTGGCTCACCTGTGCACAAGCTGATCAAGAATGAAACGACCAGTGCAATCAGCATGGCGAACAAAGTATAATACAGATATGAGAGTTGGTAGAAAGACGGTGGGGATGATGTTGGAACAGGTGAAGTGGTAGACAAGTTGTAAGCAGTAGTCCATGGAGGTGTTGTTCCAGCGGCCATTGTAGTCATTGTGTTGTTATCAACAGTGCAATTGTCAATGGAAAAAGAGAGTTGTGGTCCTCCAATGGTTGGATTGAAAATAGAACCTAAGCCGACCCAGAGAGTTCCTAATAATGATGCTAAGAGACCTCCAAGGGCGCCCTGGTGATTTCAACATTCGTAGAAATGTGTTAAATGATGAAAAAAAAAATTTGCACACTATTATTGAGTTGTATACCTATACAATATTTAAAAAATAAAATAACGTACAGATAGTTTAAAAATTTGTCAAAAAAGGATAAATTACTCCTAAGTTACAAACAATTAAATATCAGAAAATATATAAAAGACTTTTTTGTTGAATCTATTCCACAGATTCCTTACCTTCCAGTTGATACACGGGAAGAAGATACCCAACGTAAACACAGAGAGGATGGGACCCCCAAGCATGCCGAAAATACTCAGAGCTATCTGGAGAACAGTTGGAGCCACCACGGAACATGCGAAGGCAAGCCCGATTGTCAGTAATCCGAGAAATATAGCTGCAATGCAAAGGATGTAACTTAACCCTATCCATCCGGGGAGGAGCGTTTCGTCGCCCTCTGCAAAATTAGCTGGCATGTTTTATTGTGAATGCGATAAAAAGCCCGTTATAAATAGGGTTAAAGAGGTCTGTAAAAATCCATAGTCTGTGTTATACTGAATGTTTGTTGAAGCACATTAGTTTCTAATGAATTACATATATTTGACTTTAACAAATAAATAATTAAAGAAGATATATTGTGCAAACGATATTTAATGGATATTCAAACTAGTCAAAAAACACAAGTTTAGTATGGTAAACTGTACAGCAAAATTTTAGTTATTAAACTATTGTAATATCTTCAAAGGCTAATTTCAAGTCATTCGTCCAGTAAGTTCGAACAAAAACAGTAAAAAATATTTTAAGTAAAGGAAAGAAAATCTTACATACAAATCACACTTGTGATTTAAACTAATATGTATAATTATAAAACATACAAGCACTCGAATGGCAATTTTGAATTAGAGATATACCAACCAAGGAGCGTTGACATGAGAGAGGCTGTTTCCTCCTTAAACTTTTTTCCCTTGAAGTGGGAATGTGCGGGGACAATAACGTCGACCATGAGAACGGTGGCCAAACTGTTGATTCCAGAAGACACTGAACTGTTGTTTGATGCACCCACAGCAGCAAATTCAATTCAAAAAGATAGAGAGCTTATCAGAGTCATAGATATTAACTAAATGTATTAGGAAGATGTGCAGTTTAATAATATTTTGTATACAATTAAAACCAAACAAATATCGAATAATCTGAAATCGTACCTAAAATATTATTATGATTAACCTCCTATAACATTGAAATTTATTAAAAATCTAACGGTTTATTAATTAAAATATAAGTTTCAGTTATATATATTTTTTATATAAACAACCTTTAATATACTAATATTATCAGGGTTAATATATTTAAAATAATTTTAAAATGATTCAATCTCTGCCAAATCTTTTACTTTTTCAAAATGATATCTTTCAAAAGGAATCGTTATATACGAGTTTATGTGACTAACAAATTACATTACGATAACCGAAAGTAGATAAAAATTATTTTCTATCTGAATTTCACCTGAGTGCAGCTGCAAATATACTCGAGAGAAACAGTCCAGGAATTCCCGGAAGTTTTGAAAACACTTCCATTATGAAGAGTGGAAACACCTGAAATGTTGAAGAAAAGTATGCAGAAATCCTAGACATTCTTAAATGTGCAGAATCTAAATCAATCTAAAAAAACAATGACACCCAGATGAATGGTGATAAAACGAGGGCTCACCTGATCCCTCTTGGTGACGATACCGCTGAGGTAAGGATCACACCCGGCATAATAAGCGTAGATGACCAAACCACCAGAGACCATGATATAGAGGAACATTGCGGTCAATGGAACGTTGAGCCACAGAGCACTGCACAGAAATAGCACCACAAATTGTATCAATGTATAATATCTCTCTTGCACAACTATACTACTCGAAAGGCCAACTTGTTTTTTGACAAAATTAATAGAATTATAACCTCCAAGTAATATTTATTATACATTAAATTATACAAGACTGAGTAAATAAACTAAATATAGAAAAAAAGTGAAACCTCAATTGATATTTTAAATAAAATATTTATAAAGAATTCTTACATTCTAGCCGTTTTAAAATTTTTACAGCTAAGATAGCGCTGAACTTGAGCTTGATTGGTGGCATAAATAGAGGACACCAGACCAGCCCCTCCACATATCAAAGTCCAGATTGTGTGCCGTTCCAGAGGATTAGGATCCCAGCTGAATAATTATCAGAAAAACTATTTTATTCCTTAACTTAAATTGGAAAAGTTGCATCGATTAAACAATATATTTAGTGGAAATCTAAAAACATTAAATTGTAAGTTTTATCAGATTCTTTGCGAAACAAAATCCATAAGACAAACGGTAAGCATTTAATATCCATAAGAGATTTAGAAGAATGGATTTATATTATACTTTTGCTAAATTATTCTACATGATATTATCAGATAAAAGTTAGTATGATAATGTCCAATAATAACACGTTTCATTATTTACAGTTTATATTACACTAGGTATATTTATCTGATGTTTTAAAAATTGCACTTCTTCCACTGAAGATTGTTTTATAATTAAAGCAATACGTGTTACAAAACATACTTTATGAAATTGATTCTACCGCCTTCTTCGGCAATTGCCCAAACTCTATCGATACCTCCAACTTTGAAAGTGCCCAATGCAATCACAGCTATAAATCCAACAAACATCAGGATCATTTGAAATAGGTCAGTGTATATAACCGCCTTCATGCCACCCTGAAACGTATTTGTAATAATAAAAAAATGAATTCTAACCTATCAATAGGTAATATATACACTAAATTTCTTTTATCAGTATGCTTCGATATTTTTTGGTTAGTAAAATGCTAAAGTTGTTTAAAATATTTTTTGTTATTAATTTGTGATGTTTAGTAATATTAGCGCGTATATTTCAGATAACACTGTTTCAGTAATAATACTTGAAAAATAAAATGTAGTACAAATCTAAAAATATATTACTTATGTTTTAATAAATTTGATAATTTAAGTCAACAATGAAATATATTGGGATAAATTTCCAATCAATTGTATATTAAGTATTATTTTGATTGAAAATATTATTTTTGAATATAATAATTTATTGATATAAACGATTAATTTTTTCCTTTTGTTAATTAGTTAATAATCAGTTATAGAATAATACATTTTTTAAGAATATAAAAAGCAGAAAATGGAGCTTACAATTGCGGTGTAAAAGGTGCAAACCAGTCCTGTTGATAGAATTGTAATCCACATGTCCAAGCCAGAAACTTGAAAATGATAAAATCAAGTAAATCATAAAACAAGTTTTATCGAAACAAAAATTAAAAAATGCAAAATAAATATTGCTCTCACCTTGACTGAATGCCAGGGCTGGTGCATAAAGAACCACAGAAATATATAGAATCTGCAACAGAATACATTTTTTATTTAAAAGTATGGAAAAGGGATATTGAATGTGATTATAAAATTTACCATTTGAACAATGAATGCGATGGATACAACCCAGCGAACACTACTGTGAAACCGAAGCGAAAGATACTGCAACGAAAATTAACATTCACTATGAAATTATAGAGTTATATACTAAATTCTAACCATAATTGCAACCTTGATATCATAAAATGAAGTATAAAACAGTATATTTATATTTATATTTATATTGGTAAATATTTCCCGTTACCTCGTGAGCACTGGTCAAATTAAGATGATAGAACATTGGCATATAAACTTCTGCGGCCAGTGGATAAGCAATCATATAAGACAGCGATATCATTCCATATTGAAGACCAGCATTGTAGACTTCAGCAGTGGTACCTAGAATAGAGATTGCCGACATGAAGCTCGCGATAATGGAGAAAGTTACCGGCACAAGAGTAATTTCACGGTTTCCTAGGAAAATCTCTTTGGTCGATTTTCTTCTCTTTCCCCTGCACATAATGAATATTCCAATACATGATGACAGGATTAGTAGTAACCCAAAGACTAGATAGTCCGGCCAAGTGAAAACGTTTGATGTAACCATATTTGGTGTTGAAGAATTTGTTTCTAAAAGATTATATAAAAAAACAGTTAAACTTCAGATAATGCAATATCAAATAAAAAAATACATATTGAAATTTACATCAACTGATTTTCTTTTGATCTAAAATGTGTAAAACGGTCAGTAAGTAACATGGATACTTATCCAATTTGAATTAAATTATATGTAAAGTCTTTTTACTAATACTGAAATGTGGCCTAGTAGCTAACAATAATAGAGAAATGTGATAAGTAATAGAGGTTCTTCTGAAAGATTGTTGTTATGTTTTCTGCTATAGCTTAAAAAAATAAAAACGGATAAATTAAAAATACCAAATGGATAAACATATTAATAGTAGAATATAAATATTAACAATTTTCCGCGTATATTATGTTGCTAGTAAATTGTATTATACTTTTTTTCAATGTGCCGAGCCGATTGGTAAGAAAGATACTTGTTGTTTGTCTACAACACCAAGATATAGAGAACTTTAAATATTATAGAATGCAACAATTTTAAAAGATCGTTCCGTTTTTTGTCTTTTTATTATGTTGCAAGTTTAAAATATTTATACCACTTAAAATTAACTATATATTCTGACTTCTACATCCAAATTAGTGGAGTCTATAAATATTTTTAATGAAAAATATTTAACTAATTTTCTTTATTTATAATTATAAAATTAATTTATACACGTTCCAATCCAATAAATCTAATTTATTCTATATAAATATATTATATTATATTATTTAAGTTTAATTAAATTATCATAATACTTATATATACTTGAGCTAAAAAGACGTAATGTAAACCATTTTTTCGTAACTATCTGTTTCAACAATATTCTAAATATTTTTTCTTGTTTAGATATGTAATATTTTAACAGAAGTCATCATTTTTTTCCAGAGTCAAACCTCTGAGCATCTTAACTCTATGCATTCAACAATGCATTGTTTCAATGGGGTGATATAAAGACGAAATTAATTTTTAAAAATACGATTTTTAGGAATACTTTTAAATTGTGGATGGGATTTCAGTCTACAAAAAAATATTATGGGCACAGGGGTGTGGGATTTTTGTTTATATATTTCTGTTTAATTGTATGCATTTTAAAACCGGCATTTAAAACCACCATTCTTTTCCTCCTCAATATTCAAAACTTAATTACGTTCTTAATATTTAGTAACCTGAACATCTTTATATGGTTTATTTATTTGATTATAAAAATATTAAATTCAACTGATTTATTCTACCTCATTTATGTAATTAAGCAAAAAATACTGATTTCACGAAACTTCTTAACTAAATATTACAGGATTAAAAATTTAACAAGCGCTTGCTGAATTAACAAGCGCTTGTTCTTTAATTTTTCAGGGACCGCGGGCATTTAAATTTTCATAGCCCCACAACTTTTCAAGAGATGAAAAAAGGTCCACAACTTTGAATACGTCCCTCAAAAATATGTGGATATTCTTAAATGGGCCATTTCTTTGCAGGCATCGGATTCAGGGGTCTATACGCACAGACACCTCTCTGACAGACTAATTATGGTAGTTGCATCTCCTAAACTTCTATTGATTTATTTAGTAGATTGTCTGTCGCTCTTTATAGTGTATAGCATAGAGCGCATGCAAGTTACTGAAAGAGGTCCCATTTTATATCCCTCCCCCCCCCCTTAAAAATTGCTCCTCGGGGCCTGATAATCAAAATAAATTCGGTAAAATGGCAGTAGTTTCAATTTAAACTTTAGAAAACTAATTAATAAAAGAATAATCTCACAATTTGCAATGTCTATATCGTTTTAAAATCGCAATTTAAGTTTGTAAACATTATAGTAAATCGTTTTATAACTGGGGAAATAAGAATTACATATAAAATTAGACGTAATCAATTTTATATTAAAATTTTTTTGATTTTGAATTTTAGACTACGATAGATTTAACATAAAAATATTATGTTTAACAATTTGATCCCTGCACCGGTGTCTTTCAGGTCAAGAAATACGGTTAAAGCTAAAGAGCTTCTTGTAAATTTCTACTAAATATATTACATACGAGAAAGTAAATACTGAAACCTAATATAGGTAATATAGGTATTATAGGTAAATTGCACTAATCAACGTTGTCATAATATTTTAACACATTTCAATTTCATTAAAGTTCAACTCACATATTTTGTTCTGAATTATCAAACAAAACCTAAGAGACTATTGCACTGTAGAATTGTTTTCATAAGATACCGAAAGAGACTGTACTTTATTCAAATCTCAATAGAACAAAAGTATTATAGCATTTAAGATGTGACTTTGACCTGATTAATTAGAAACAACGTAAGATACAGTTCAGTCATTTACCTTTCACTTAAATAAAACACCAACCCAGACAAAACAAATTTTCTGTTATGATATTGAAAAATTAATTTACACACGATTACATACTCTTACTGATTGTTTATAGCTTATTGTGATAGTATAGAATTATTATGTCAAAGGATATAACTAACGTATGTATATTAAATTAATAACAAATCAAGGGTCATTTCATAATGAAAAAGAGCAATCATAGAATTTTGATATTTTTTTAATACTTTAGTCATGTTAATTTTTTTTAATTTAACCATTAGAATAACCAAAATTGTTATATTATAATTATGGTTATATAGATGGCGTTTTTTGCAAATCTAGAAATATTTTCAAAGTATTATAAATTCAAGTATGGAAATAAACTATCTAGCTACACGAATGTAAAAAATATTTTCACTCAAATAACATTAATTACTATTATAATCTATTAATATATTAAAACAATTTATTTAGATTATTAGTGTGTACTTATTTTTTTAAATCAAAATTTTATGATTTTATAGTGTTCTAAATATTTTAATTAATATTTTTGAAAAGAAAATCGTACAGTATTTTTATGGCTATCTTCACTTGCTTTAATTTTAACCATGTCAATCTTAATATAATTGTAAGGTTAATAAATAATTATTTATAAAGTATGTCAAATAAAATACAATAGAAAACACATGTTTTCACAGAATTTGTGAAATTTTATACTATTATTGTGGACAAAATACCAAAACGAAATTAAAAACCGTTTTAAACCAGTTTATTAAGTTGAATTATAATTATAAACATAACTTTTCGATATCAATTGTTTAAGTTATATTCAAAATGAAACAAATTCGTAAAATTTTCGCATGATAAGATAACCAAAATGGAATAAAATGTGTTTTTTATATTTATACACATTCATGGTGAATTTTGTATGAAATTTGTAAAAAAAAATATTTAATTTAAGATATTTTATATAGTGATAAGATCTTTTACAGCATTTAAATGAAGAATGTAGGAACTTAAAATAATTATATTGCTTATTAAATCAAATTTTTAATTCAAATATTAATACAATTTCATTGTTTTAAATATTTTAAGTCACTTGATTTAGACCTTAATTTTGATTTGAATATGTACAGTTACTGTAAACATGAATTACATAATTTTTTAATTTAATTACTTAACATTGAAATATAGATTTCAAGTATAGTTGAAATTATTTAAACCCCATTGAATAATGAAAATCATGCGTACTTGTGTGGAATTATTTTCCAATCAAAGATTTTTAAATCATATTCTAAATATATTGATAAATTGCATTAATCCTGAAATTTATAAAATTGAAAATGACAATTAAATAGATAAAAATGAAATTTAAATAAAAAATATAATATTTTAATATTATACATATAAATATACATAAACATATTTAAGTTTTAGGTATAAAGTATGAAGCAAAGTATGATGCAAATTTGTGGTTATATTTCAATTATTAGAATTGCTATTCATTTTACCATCATTTTTAACATATTAAAATTTGTTACTTTTCATATTTAACTTAGTTGGTTTATAGAAATGAATTCTTATACTAATAATTATATTTAAATAATTGTTTCAAAATAATAATTTACATATTAAATTATAGAATCTATTTTATCAATATCTATAAAAATTATATATCTTAAAACTATACATTCAAAATTAATGTAAAATACACATAAATAATAATTATATAATTTCACAAATTATAGATCTTTCAGTGCTAAATTCTTTCTTATTTATTTAAAATATATACAGTCATGGAACACTAAAATTTGAAATAGATTATCACAAAACGTATTTTCTTTGACTAACATTTTTCATTTACAACATTTAGATTATTGTTACAAAAGTAATATTCGGAATTTTGTTCAGAAAATTTCATCATATCAATGGCTCAAAGTGCTCACCATCAGCAACAATACATTGATGGAGATGCATTGGTCAAGTTAATGACATTTAGTAGAACTGAAGGTGAAATCATATTGCATTCATCAATTATTTGTTGTTTTAACTCTTCTATTGTTTGTAACTAAGTATTGTATGCAGTTGACTTTAAATGGCCCCAAAGAAAGTAATCAACTGGTGTAAGATTGGGTGATTTAGCTGGCCATGTAACAGGTCTAAGTCTTCCAATCCAGCAATTAGGAAATTCTTTATTCAAATACTGTCTTACTATCCTGGCAAAATGTGGAGGTGCCCCATCTTGCATAAACCGTACATCATTCTGATTCTTCAATAATTGTATTGAAGGAATAATAGACTCTTGCAACATTGACAAGTATAATTGTCCTTTACAGTGTCTTGACAGAAAATTTTTTCAATTATTTTAATTCCAATATTCCATGCCACACCATAATTTGACAATCATACTCAACTTTAACTTCAATGAACCAATGAGGACTTTTGCTAGCATAATATTGGCAATTATGTCTGTTGACTGACCCATTAAGATGAAATATTGCTTCATATCCAAAAGCCTATTATTTATATTTCAAGATTTTTCTTTAATCCTTTCATTTGCATTAGAGAAGAACTCAAATTTTTAAATTTGGCAAACTGATTTACAACTAATACCAACTTCTGCTGAACATTTTTATTATGATTTTATTGGGCTTCATTCAAAAACAGCTAATGTTGTTATGCTATTGTCTTCATTAGTAGCTGTTTTGGGTCTACCACTTATTTTTGAATAATCCACACTAACTGTTTCTTTAAATAACATTTTATATATTCAATTATATAAATAGATTGGTACTGATTATGAATAATTAAACTATTTTATAATATTTTTATAATTTAGTAAACAAAATTAGTGTATTTGTACCTATGGTCAGTTTGTTATTATTGGATGTTATAAAAATATATAATTATATGCAATACTGTTATAGTAAATTAGTTGAGTATTTAAAAAAAACTATAATTAGATTGGACCTTTTGAGACATTGTGGTGTTTCATTCAAACCTTTTGAACCTCTCTTGGCTATGGGCCTGTATAAATAATTAATAGTATTTTTACGTTATTTCTAGCTTGATTAAGATTAATATATAATTTATATTATATATTATATATACACTATATATGCTTAAATTGAATTAAATTAAACTTCAAATTAGAATTATATAAATAAGTGGAATAGCAAGCTCCAGGTTTCCTTCTCCAGCTAGGCTAATCAGAAGAGCACATTCTCAGGCACGTAACTAGCCATTGGGCAACCCAGGCAGCTGCCTAGGTTGTACTGTTTTGAAAATTTGGAATAATGCAAATTACTATATTAGAATACATACACTTTTGTGAGTTGTTTAACAAAATTTATTGAAACTTATTCCCTCGGTTTTTTGTGCTCTAATATTGCTTCATTACAATTTAAGACATTGCAGAATTTTTTGGGGTCTACTCCCCTGGACCCCAAAAACTTTTGACCCAGTCTTTCCCAGGCCACCTCAAATTCCTAGTTACGCCCATGATTCTTCATTATTTAAAACTTTATCTGACATTAATCATTAAACCAATCTACAGTTAAACTTATTTTTTAGGTCTAATCAATTTAAAGAATTATTACAAAAATTTTAATATAGTTTTTTATCTTAAATAAATTAGGTAACTAAAAATATACATACTTCGCGGTGTAGAAGATTTTTCATATAGTTGCGTTACTTTTACTATAGATACAATTTAATTGAATCATTTAAACACTTATAATTTTGATCTTTTCAAAAACATTTTATTTGATTATCATTTTTTCAATACATATTAATAAATACAAATTTTTGAATCATTTAGAGCAATTTTATTAATTAGCTAAATAATTTAAACTGTTTATTTGTTTATTTGTAAATGTTGCGAAATACATTTATATTACTAATATATTTAATTGTTAATTCAGGGCCCGGCGCCAATGATCCTGTTGGTCCGATTTGAACTGAACCCCTTTTTATTGAATTTTAAAGTATTTTAAGATATTATTGTGATTTATATCATAATAATTGAAAGGCATAGGGGTCGAGGGTATTCTTCTGAAAATTAAATATTATTGTTGCGCCTATTTTAAGAAATTCATACATAACATGCCTATATAAGTACCCGATCGTCTAACACTACCCGAAATTTCAGTGTGATCGAATTTTTAAAACATTTTTATGTAAAACCTTTTAAATTTTTTTTAGTCGAATTATAAACGTGTAGTTAGACAAGGGGTTGTTCAAAAATTATCTCACTCTGATTAGGGGGAGGGGGTTGATAAATCCGTGACAATTAAGCGTGATGGAGGGGTAGACAGGGTTTCCAAAATTGTGACGTCACAAAATATTCCTGTAAAAGCCGCATAGAGAAAGATAACTCTGTTGTTGTTGTAAAGCACATTGCTTGGTTCAAATTAATCGAATTTACAATTTATATGGATTCAAATTTTTTCCCAAATGATGTCTAATTTTCGACAGTTGTATTCAGACTTTTTAAAAACATACCTACTGCAATGCTTACCCTAATTTACAAAAATCAAAATGCCAAAGTGAGATAATATCGCTTTGTGGAATAAATGAAAAATCGGCAGAAAATTTTTCACTAGCAGTCAGTTCTAAACTAGATGAGCTGAAAAGAACAGAATTAAAAAGAAAAGGAACTATTTTGAATTTTTGTGGACGCATGTGTGAGGTGTTAGAACTTAACGTGACGTCTTTTTTGAAGGGGGTTTCGAAATTTGTGACTGTGCGTGATACAAAGGGGAAGGAGGTAAAACATGGCACGAATTTGCGTTACATCATTTTTGAACAGCCCCAATCAAAATGTAGTATCGATTAAAAAACGGTTGCCAAGACTTCCTTAGATATATAGGAGAAGGGCTGAAACAAAACAGTTAAAATATCTTTCCAAAAAAAAGATATACATAAGATCTTCTCCCTATATCACCTAAATAAAAAACGTCTTCTATACATATATTAATATATTAAAATAAAAATTTTTAGATGTAAAATGGGGGGAAACGACCGAGTCCGTTGTCAAAATTATTTGATTTAGAGCTTTGCTTTTTTACTACAGGCGAAAAACCGTTTTTTTGGTAAAAAATTATATGTGTCACAATTTTTTTGTAACTTTCGGGATTTCAAGGTTTTGGTGAAGGTCTACAGTATGTAGTGTAAAATAATCTATTCAATTTTGATATTTTATGTATTTATGTAACAATTATATATCATTTTTTACATGATATATCAATTTTACTTTTTAAAATAGAAAAATAAACGTGTAGCTTCAAGGTACAACCATTTTGTCTTGGCCCTCAAATCGGACCACTTACAATCTCCTGGCGCCGGACTTGAAATTTATATTTAATTTACTTCTGTTATATATTTCAGGAAACATTTTCGATACTTTACACTATCAATTTTTAAATGTATGAATAAAAATAAATACATAGTGCGTATACTGCTCTGTTTCAAAATTTTCTTTTTGTGTTATAAAATACAAGTAACTTTATAATTCATTTTGCGTACTATTCATTTAGTAGATTTAATTCATACAGGGTGGCGCACAAAGAATATAATTAAACAGAAATGAAAACTGAAAATTATTTGGAAAATAGTGAGGCAGTTCCCGGAATATCAAAAGTTTATATGGTGACATGTGACAAGGGAGCTGACATAGCTACCTCTACTCACGATGCTCCTACCTCTACTCCCGATGATCTTAACTCTACTCCCAATGATCCTAACTCTTATACTCTTATACTCGTAGTCCAATTTAAAGCCGATGAGCAAAAAAATTTTCTACATTTTCAAACAAATATAGAAATCAACTGATTCCCCAACAACAGACAGTTAAATGTTTTTTGTAAAAAGTCAGGTTTGATCAGTCATTTAAAAAAATTGTTCTATTTAGAAAGCTTTTCAGACATATACAATAAACTAGATAACTAGTCATATGTTTACTATATATGCGGTCTATATTTCATTGCCTACATTGTTATTGAATAAATATATGTTTACTATAAATTTAGTATATATTTTATTACCCAAATTGTAATTGAATATATATATATATATATATTTGACGGCATTGATTGAAATTATCCACTTTTAAATTTTCTTTGACGGATTTTGGAAATAAAAATGTTCCCTTTTTCAGTTTAGCGTCCCCCAGCTTAAATTTGGTAGCTACAATTTATATTAAGTGGGCGAAGTTTGACAATCTTGAACGGGTTAATATTTCAGGAACCCTATTTTATTGTCATTCAATTTATCAATTTCTTTCTTGAAACATAATCGAAAATTCACTATGAAAATCAACACCAGAATATAATGAAGTATACATTCTATAAATGTGGTTTGATGTCATAAAAATAGCTTCCGTACGATAATGCTGTGCAAATAGATTTTTTCCAGTTTCAAATAGATTTAGGTCTCAGCAATTGAAAAATAGTGGGGCACAAATTTTCAGACCCCGGCAACCCATTTTTATCGGACACGGATTAATTTTATAGGTCTTGGGTCTCTGCACCGAATTTAGATTTCCAAATAATGAACAGATTTTGACTATTTTTGTATTTTGTTGTAGATTTGTATGATTCGAATTTATATCAGACCGAATAGTATCAAAATTTGAGTCTCAAAGTAATTACTGGGTTGGGCTACCAGATATAGCTCCAGACCAATCAAAATTGATTATTTGCAATAATATACGCATTTTTAACATATATTGTTATTTTGAAGGTTTTAAATGCAGCTAGTTATTTTCTCGCTGAAAATAAGGAAATTTGTAACTTTGTCAACGTCCCCCTTGTTTCAAATACTCAGCATCCATGACCCCCCAATCAGAGGTTTTTAAATCTAACATTATCTAATCTTAAATCATTATAAGTATAGGGAGTTTTAATTTTTGTACTGTCAACCATGGGAAAATTGTTAATAAGCTAGTTTCTTTTGATTTTAATTTATTTACATGCATATGAGTACTCACAAAAGAAGTTTAACAAAATGTGATTACGGGAACATTGTCAAAATGGACCAAATTCAAAATGGCCGCCAATGCCATATATAACATATAAATTACCTATCAAAGCAAGAAAAACTTTAGATCGAAAATAGCTGCTTTATTATGCATTTTGGATGCATTTGATGTATTACTATTAAATGCAAACAAGTATATAAAGTAACAAAATATATCATTATTCTTTTGAAAAATGTCCATGTATGACGTCATAAACATTTATCTCAAAAATGAACGTGAAAAATTATGTTTTTAGTGAATATCTGAAAAAACAAACATCTGAGATCCTATAAATGTGTTACCTACAGATAGAAAAATGATTATAATATATTAGATATGAGATGTTGAATGTACAAACCAATATTAGAAATAACTCTATGGACAAAAATTTATATTTAGGCACTAAAACTATCTTCATATAAAATCTCAAAATAACGATTTTTGAGATTTCAAAAAGCGTTTAATATTGCATATAATTGATTTTTATTGGTCTTGTAAAAGCATTTGATATCTGATTCTACTTTCGGACGACCAAATTAGAAAGACTTCGACATAAATTTAAATAAAAGAGGTGTTACCTCACATTAGTTGTTCAAAAAAATTACATTTGCTATATCTATACCATACTGGAATAAATAGATTTTTAGATTCTATTTAGTGTACGCAATTTTTATATTATTTCTAGTATAGTAGAAAGTTTAACATAATTTTTTAGACAAATCAACATAATTATGAATGTAGTATTGCCCTTAATAATAAAATAAAATCTCTAAAAATGTTGAAATTTTTCTATTATTTACTATCAATCCCAAAAATACACACATTTATGTTAACGAAAATATTTGCTTTTTTTGAAAAATTAGGTCCATTGTGATTTTGAAAATTGAAATATATATAGGTAGGTATATATAAATAAAATATTATTCAACCTATTACAAAAAGGTACTAAAGTCCAACAATAACAAATTATTAAATTATTGTTTAGTTTTCCAATATCAGGGTGTATTAATTAAATTATAGAAGACATTAATAATCAGTAATAATCCAGTATATAGTTTTTAAAGCAAATTATTGTTCACATTTTTGGAACTTTAAATATTATCGATATAGTCTTCCTTTTAATTTAAATCTCTTTGTAAATTAGATACAAATATTATTTTAGTATGTATTAAAATATTTTTCATTAATAAGGATGTAATAAATGTATCGAAAATTATTGAAAAGGATTACGCTTAACAAAATTCTTTTGTAATATTTATTGTTTTTGTTTGAACTAGTGTATAACAATAATGCGTAATTTAAAATAGTTTTATCTCATGTTTATGTAACATTTAGAAGAAATGTTCATTACAAAAGGTTAATAAAGCTAGTTCACAAAAATAATGTAAGTATATAAGATATACCAATTGAAAAGATACTTACATTTACAAGTAAATCTAAGAATTATATTGTTTTAAATTAATTAAAAAACCCAAGAAATGTTTAATCATTGATGAATTTAGTTGATTTTTTACTCTTTTAAGTGTTAACAAAGAGTATTTAACTGAAAAATTGTTAACAATTGAAAATCATGAGACATAAGTTTGTTTTTAATAGGGGGTCATTCACATAAAACAACAAAAGGGGGCGATTATAGCATACTTGGCTGTTAATTATTTTTTTCTGACAATAAGCAAATCATCAAAAAAACAACAACAACAACAAAATATTATAATAATATGATTGTTTTACCTTAAACTCATATATAAATAACATGAATTAATGAAAAATTAACATTTGACCATGTTTTTGATGTTGAACTCAAGGTGTGGTAAACCCAGCTCTGCTGGGTTTCAGGGTTAGAAATAAGATTGTTTTAAAGCTTTGTATTGATTTTTATGCTTTTATCATTTTTTTATAATTAAAGTATAATGCATATAATAAAAGACTATAATTATTTGTTGTAATTGTTTTTGCCAATAACAATTTGTTTATTTTCATTAAAAAAATTATTTAATGGCCAAGTACCCTACAATTGCCTAAAAGGTTTTAAAATGGTGTGGGCAAAACTTTTCTTATTTTTCTATGGCAATTATTACCAAGATTGTGAGCATGCAGAGCCAATTTTATATATAAACATATTGGCTAACATATTAGGCATGCAATTTGCATAGAAAACAATGTGGCTGCATTATAACAATGGGGTTATGTATTCAACTAAATAGTATATCATGAAATTTAAAAAAATATGATAAATAATAATCTTAGTTAAAATATGAAGTTTAGTGTCATAAAAATTAACCAAAAAAGTATCTTTATTAAAAGATTATATAAAGACAATATAAAATGTTATTAAAAACATATTATTGAACATAAAATTGTTAGATAGTCTTGTAATCATGTTCAACATCATGGTTATACACTCTAAAGTTTAACTGATTGAGATAGTCATAGGAATGCCAGCCATCACTTATAATCAAGAACCTGAAAGAATCCAGTGCCTTATAATAGGTTCCAATTTCTCGCAATATCGATCAGGAATTCTACCATTATGCAGCATCCACTTTCATACTCAACTGTGCCAAAAACCCAATAGCCTTCTTACCACTATCCTCAGTGATATTTATTATGAAAATATTTACTCTCATCAATTTCAACTATTTTTGGTTTACTGTTGGCATCCATTACCCTCTAACTGTTGAGGATTTTCTTCAAGGTGTTGCTCACAGAATTTGCAAATAAAATTGCACCAGTCAATGACTGTCTGCTAACATAGCTTCTCTGGCTATGTCTTTTTGTGGAGAGTCTCTGGACCAACAATATAGAATAATTACTAGTTGCAATAGTGTTATGCTGATTACACAGCCAATGAACCCCATCAATTTCTTATGCATACACATTTATTCAACAAGGATTATTACAAACACCACATTGTACATGATTTCAAAGTAAACTGAGGCATTCCGAAAACTGCATTGTTGATTAATTGTCTTGAATTGTCAGGATAATGTTTGTGAAATGGAACACATTGTCACAAACTTGCTGAGTAGTTAAAATGTCTATAGATAAAAAATTGGGTGTAACACAAGGCATGACAAAAAATTTAATTAAATTTTCAAAAAGTCATGAAAACAATTAACAGTCAATTAAAATAACTTTTTAAGAAACATTTTTAGGATGCTAAACTTAACATTTACTTAATCTTACTTAACTATGTATGTAAGGCCTTTCAACCAATCCATAACTATACAAAAACTATTACTGAAATTATTTAATACTTATAATCTGTTAAGAACAGAAGTCAACTTGATTAGTGCATAATAAACAAGTATAGGAAAGTCAACCGAAATGGTCTATTAATATATATATATATATATCAGGTACATTAAGCACAGCTCAGCACAATCATATATGATTGCATAAATAGGTTATAGAAGTAATTAATATTACATAAGAAAATAACAATATCTATAATAATGTTTGTAGGTGGTATATATAATATGTATATGAATGAACATAAATATGGCCCTGATATAATATATGTGATAAATTTATTAATTAATTAAATAATATTATAAATCATTATTTTTTTACAAGACTGGTAAAATTGAATATATGTTTTGTCAAAAATTTTAGCATTTCTATAAAATGTTACTTTGGAGTTAAAATTAATAACATGTTTTTAATTATTTATCAATAAAAAATTTTCATTTGCTCTAATACTTAGATTTAAGTAAATTACTTTTATATGTAAAATAAAAATAATAGAATTGTCCAAAACCAAAACTCAACAATTTTTAAATATATATAAAAAGATCTATACTTATTTCTTATATACATTATATTTAAACTTTAATATATTATTTATATTATGTAAAAATATGTATTTCATTTAATATTTAATTATTATTTTTATTACTATTTATAATGTTATATAGATTTCATTTTTACTGTTTATAGATGAATTGAAAAATGAATGTGTTTACATAGTAATACATACACAAATTACATCATAAATATTTTTATTAATTTTTAGCTCAAGAAAAAAATTAATATAATGGAACATATATATTTCTTTCTTATTTGATAGAATTTCATGATATCATATATTTAAATGAGTTTTATTATTAATATATTAATATTCCATAAACATTATTATATATCACATTATTTAAATATTATTATTATTTTTTTAAATTACAATTTTTACTGTGTATGTATGTCAGTTTTTTATTAGGATATGTACCTCAAACATATAAATTTTATCTCCCCTTAATTAAATCAGGGTTTTCATAATTGTGATTATGTAATGTTAATTTAATACTTTCTCTTATTTTTGATAATTATTGAATAATTTACATCTTATTGTATATTCATCATAATATATATTATTGTTATAAATCTCTATTTCCATCACTGCACTGCACACCTGTGCAAGCAGTGGAATTAAACTATTATTACTATATGCATTTATGTTATTTTATTATTTAACCATTTGAACTCGAGTGGCAAGACTGTCTTGACATGACTATTACAACATTAGTTTTATGGAGTCCAAAAAATGGATTTCTAAATCAAATAATCCAGTGCTAAATAAGATAAAATGTTTGAACATTAGGTTCTGACACATGGAAAAATAAATTTTAACAGATTACATGAAAACTATTTTATAAGGATTGTGCTCTTTTTATTTCACATCAATTCGTTAGATTGTACAAATATTTTATTATTGTTGGAATTATTTGTAGTAATTCTGTATTTGTCAGTTTTTATTTCATGAGTTTATTTTCGAACATTTACTGGGTATTCACCTACATAATACTCTTGAATTTTGTAACTTTTTGGTATTTTAGTTATTATTTTGTAGTATATAATTTAATTCTATAAGTTTATTATAATAATATGCTACCCAAGTTTGCTTCTTCATGTATATTAGTTCTGGTATTTCTTTGTCGTATTCTGTTAATTGTTGGTAAGGTTTTATGGAAGTTCTTCAAATGATCAAGTGCCCTAGATCTCTTGAAATATTTTGAGCATTTTAAAAGAAGAAAAAAAGTCAGCCTGAAGTAATCTGTATAGATTTTTTATCATTGGTCGATTTAAGACCATTTTTTTGGTAGACTGAACTAGGTATTGTTGGAGGTTTACTGGGATATATAGAGATTTGTCAGGATGTAGATATAGTGAATATAAATCAGTGACTTGTAATAAGTTGATATAAACTAATTGTGATATCCACAATCAAGAAAAAATATTACTAACATTTTTTCTAATTAGGAAATATTTAATTTAATCTAAAGTTGTATTCACAATGCACTACATTATTTTGCTAATTACTAGACAACTGTTTACCCACACACTAATTTTATGAGTGTCTATTAACTGTTGACCTTAGAATGCTTAACCGATTACAATTTCGATTATGCCTAATATCTGGGTTGATTAACTTACCTATATACCTAGTTACCTCTCCTCAGGACTTTAATTATTTACATCATGGTTATAACAAAAGGTGAAAACCTATTGTTATAAAACCTAAGTTATAAATCATTATATGTTGTAGGACCCAGATAGCACCCATACTTGACTATTTCATGAGTGAAAGAATGGGAACCTTTTGGGAAACTGTTGACCTTATAATGCTTAACCAATTACAATTTCGATTATGCTTAATATCCTGATTAATTAACTAACCTCTCTATATCTAAATATCCGGGTTAATTAACTAACCTAATTAACTCTCCTCAGGACTTTAATTATTTACATCATGGTTATAACAAAATTTGAAAACCTATTGTTATAAAACCTAAGTTATAAATCGTTATATGTTGTAGGACCCAGATAGCACCCATACCTGACTATTTTAGATCAAAGTGTCGAATTACGCACACTATCTGAAGAAGCAAACCTGAGAAACTTATTATTACTATTAGAAAAATCTTAGAATATAAACTCACTTAAATATAATACTTATAAACTACCAAATACAGGAATACTATATGTACGTAAATACTCAGTAATATAAACAATAAATACTCAAAAATAACTTCACGAAATATTGACAAATTTACGAATTTTATGTACTAGTAATAAATGCAATAAAAACCTAAATTACATAACAAGTTAAAATGAAACGCTGTAAATAAACAATCCTTGATAAAATAGCTTTAATTCCATTAGATGACGAAATTGTAATGGCAAGACAGTCTGGCCACCCCGGGTTGAAATGGTTAAGATTGCAAACCCAATTCATCTGAATTTAATGAGAATGTGTAATTATTTTATACAAATACACAGTTTTAATTCACCATTTTTAACTTGTGTCATACACTATTATAAACAATTGTTATTTTTATTATTTGCTAAGATTATAAATAATACAATTAATATATCCAATTTCTGTGTTTTCAAGATGATTTAGTGTTGAAAGCAGATAATCAAGTATTTCAAATTTAGAATGTGTATCTTTTTTTCAATTTGGGTATAATTAATGTTGTGTACTATTATGCCAATATTCAATTTTTATTTGTAAAGGAGACTATAGGTTAAAATAAACTACTTATTTTGAACATTAGTTAATTTTTTAACATTTAATATTTATGTGATGGGGATTCATGGCTATATTCAAAGTTCACACTCTATTTAGGTGTAAATTGGGTTGAACTTATTCTATTTATTATATATATTCTTGTTCTATGCTTATTGACTATTCATTTTATATATATAATATGTTAACTTTACATTTTTGTTTATCTGCACTAATATATTATTGATGTTAATTTCGTTCACTCTAAGCTATATAAGCTGATGAGTTTAGCAAATAAAGATACAACCTTTCTCTGACATCTACTGCTTTGGTTTCATTACTTACGTATGGGAACAATTTGTCTAAATAATTATATTATAACTGATAGTATATTTACACACATTTTTATTAATGCAATTCAATTTATAATGGTTAGGTATATGATCCATATATATATATATATATATATATAAGTTTCTGTATTTTTGGTAGTTTGTTTTCTTTAATAAATCTTTATTTTTTCATTAAAATTATATAGTTTGTATTATTTTATTTTCAGAATAAAAAATGTCTTCCATAACATTTACCTGGCCAGATTATCTTGTTTTTGTCTTACTGTTAATCATGTCATCATGTATTGGAATATACTATATGTGCCAGGGAACACGTAAAAAAACAACACATGAAATTTTTCTTGGAAGCAGACAAATGACAGTTATCCCAGTAACTTTCTCCATTATCGCTAGCTTCATGTCGGCCATTTCTATTCTTGGTACCACTGCTGAAGTCTACAATGCTGGTCTTCAATACGGGATGATGTCATTGTCTTATTTGATTGCTTATCCACTGGCCGCAGAAGTTTATATGCCAATGTTCTACCGCCTGGATCTAACCAGTGCTCATGAGGTAATATTCTAGTTTACACTTTTAATATTTAGATAAAGTATTCTTAAAAGGATAATAATCGTGGCAAAAATTGTTTTTCGTTTCAGTATCTTTCCCTTCGTTTTCACAGCAGTGTTCGTTGGGCGGTATCAATCGTTTTTATACTTCAAATGGTAACTGAAATAACATTGTTTTCTTAGCCACTACATATTCCATCTGTAAACTATCTTACCTTTCAGATTTTGTACATATCCGTGGTTCTTTATGCACCATCTTTGGCATTTAGTCAAGGTAATGCTATGATTTGGAGACATTGTCTAGTTCAACAGTGTAGCTGCATGTATTTGATAATTTTGCTAAATTATACTTGAGTTTTGGTCATTTTACTGAAATATATTTTAAAGATGTTGAATTTTTAATTGTCGGTAGAGTAAAAAAATTGTTTCTGTTGTTTACATTCCAATTTTTGGATTATATTAGATTTAGCCATCTTGACTCAATTTCATTTGAATGTGTTTATTTTTTTCATATATTCTTTTTCAGTTTCCGGATTGGATATGTGGATTACGATTTTGTCAACTGGACTTGTCTGCACCTTCTATACTGCAATGGTATGCTGTCTTGACGCATTAATTTATTCGCTCGAAATGTTATCCAATTAATTAAAAAGTCAATTTTTACCAACTTTTTCCCATCAAATAAGAAACGTATTCTCCTCCAGATAAAGAATTTCTATCGTTTATATATAATTTAACATACTACTCAGGCAATTATTTGCCAAATATGCTAATGAAGCTGACAGATATGCTAATCTTTCCGTCTGGTTTTGGTTTGTCTGGAATTTTAAATTTCGGATAAATGTGAAAAAGAATTTTATAAAGAGTGATTTATATTAGTATTATTTATTTATTGTTACTGTATGCTGTTTTAAATATGAATATTTTGAATGCTGTTTACTAGTTTTAATAATATCGCAAAAACATGAATAATCTTATGTTACCATGTTCCTAACTGTTACCACGTTCGTTGCTTGCGTTGTAGGGTGGAATGAAGGCCGTAATGTACACAGATCTATTTCAAATGATCCTGATGTTTATTGGATTCTTATCTGTCGTTATCATGGGCATTGTTCGAATTGGAGGAGTCGATAGAGTTCTATCTATTGCCGAGGAGGGAGGAAGAATCAATTTCCTAAAGTATGTAACTTTTAAGATGTGTCTGTTTTGTTTGTTATTATTAAGCAAGAATCTATTTGCTGTTTTAATAATAATATTGAGTCTCAAAATTATTCACTGGTTTTGTTTATATATGCATTTTAACTCTTTTAAATAAATTACTGTTTTTAAAATGAAAAAAGTATTCAGCTTTCTTTTTGTAGATATAGTAGTATGGTCTGTGTAATCTACAGGGTGGCCACACATATACTCTGAAGACAAGTATATACTCGGATTTGAAAAATATTTTTGGATATACTCTGATTTAAAACCATATACTTGTATATACTTGGATTTTCACATTTAAATTTTTTATTTTTTAATAGTTTTTTAAAATTCCCTCCTAATAAGTGAATATATTTTTATAATAAAAATGCTTTTTTAATTTATTTATAGTTTTACTCATATTTGTATTAGTCCAGGACTGGTAAGAAGACTATAAACTGTCAGTTGCGTAAAAATTAATGCTTTTGTTAAGATAATCAATAAATTTTATCATTTCCTAAGATATGAGTACTCAGATTTTCTTAAATATATACTACTTTGATATACTCGGATTTTGTTTTGAGTTTCATGTGGCCACCCTGTATCTACCTCCTGATTCTAAATAATCAAGTACCACGTTTCAGATTTCCGTGGTTGTGCCAGTCAACTGTTTATTTGTATAATGCTAATTAAAAATGAAACAACTGGAATGTCAATTTATGAAAAATCTATTACTAAACTATTCATGTCGAAGTGTTGTTCAAGTAAAATTGTTCAAGTAAATTATTTCGATGATAATGTTTTTTCATTGATTTCTTAATATCATTTTAATAAATATCTGATTTTAGGTGGATGAGTTACAATTTTCCATAGAATACTTTTCCTTGACTATAATGCCATGTTTAAGTGATCTATTAAATTTTATAGCAGGAAAGGTCCGGTGGTTCAAAGGTCTACACACTATTGACACACTATTATTTTTTACGTGTGAAAACTATGTTCTGGCCGGAATATCCTGGAATTATTAATACAATTCTTACCTTTAAAATCAATAAATTTTGAGCACTAAGTGCTATTTTATAGGATACTCTTTCCGCGTAGCCATAATCAGTCATATTGATTTTATTTCTGTTAATATGTATGACTATAATTCTGAATCCTACCTAGTAAAAAAACTTCTTTAAATTATCATGATATTGTCGGTTATTCTAAAAAATAGATATAGATATTATTAACGATAAATAGAATGTGTCAAGTTGTGGCAAGTGGGGGACCATGCCTGTTATAGGTGTATCATGGAAATCAGATTATGTAAATGTTGTTATAGAATGCATAACATGTTGATATTAATTACCATGCAAATTTAATGATCTGACATTACACAGAAACTATAGTTCATTATTTCTAGATACATTAAACAATTTAACATAATGGCATATTGATTAATTTTGCTGTTTTTATTCTGTAATTATAATACTTTAAATGCAATTAAAAATACGATTTAAAATTAATTTTTCGATTCTGATTAATTCATAATTTTTAGAAAAATTGCGTTTACCGAGGTTTGTTGCGATTACTATGGATTTTGTTATACTTTTTAATGAATTTATTTATGTGCGCGCTGAGAAATTTTTTTTCCGTTCCATTAAAATCGTTATATTTTATAATTTAACAGCTTTGATCCTAATCCTCTGGAGAGACACACCTTCTGGACTCTGATTGTTGGAGGTGCTGGACTTGTGTCTTCTATTTATGCCACCAATCAAGCCCAAGTACAGCGCTATCTTAGCTGCAGGTCGGAAAAAACTGCCAGAATGTGAGTAAAAATATTTAGTGGTCTTTTCCTTTTAAAGTTTAGTTTAACTAACATTTATCAGCAGAATTATAATTTATCCACGTATTCGTCTATTATTGGAGGAATACCTCAAAACATTTACTTACAATAATAATTTATCAACAGTTATAAAACTAGAATAAATCGATAGTGCATTTACGATTTTAAAGTGATTAGACATTTAATTGATAATCCATCTGCAGTAAGCGCCATTAACATACTTGAATTGGTCCCCATGTAAACATCATAATATGTTGTAGTATGTCTAACTTAATCTGCGTTTGTTGTTAGAATCTGTTGGTGTATTTAAAACAATACCTGTGCCAGTTTTATTAACCATGAAAGACATTTAGATAGGTGCACAGGATTCATTCGCAGTATTAAAAAATCTGGAATTTTGTGTTTTTTTCAGACTTGGAAAACAGAACCAATTCTGAAAATTCACTTTTTGACAAAATATGTTGATTTTTTGAAAAATAGCGATTTTTTATTTTATTTTATTACTTTATTATTCATGTTCTTTATAAATTATTTTATTTGTATAGAGAGTGGATAGACTATGCCCTGGTATATACATATAATATAAACATACGAAAATACATTTCTGATTATGACCCACAAATAGTGTCAAAAAATTGCAAATGAACCCAGCAAGTAATTGTTTTTAATATAATAATTTGCCCGATATATTGATGAAAAATATTTGATTGAATTAGTTTTGCTTATGAGGTTCTCAATTAGGCGAGTTTCTATTTCAGTGCTCTGTGGATAAACATTCCTCTTACGGCCCTCTTCCTATTCATTTTGGTGTCAGGAGGGCTTGTTATTTATGCTTATTATTCCACGTGTGATCCATTTCTCAATGGTATTGTCACCAAACGGGACCAGGTGAGTTCATATGTTTTCCTTTTGTCATACATTGTCATATAAATAGATCATATTCATGTCTTGAGTAATGAATGAATAATTTTTCAAATTTGATTTCGAATACATTTTGAACGAAACAATTTTAATATGAAGACTAGAAATTTTTATAAGAATTATTTTTTTAAAGTCACTTAACATGTTGTTTGTGGTGTTTATAAGTATGGAATTATTCATGTTGTTATTTCTATTTTTAGATTTCAATGTGAGCATAAAACTTTTTTACATGAAACATTCAAATTTCAGGTGTTCCCACTCTTTATCATGGAGGTGTTTTCGAAATTTCCAGGAATTCCTGGACTGTTTCTCTCGAGTATATTCGCTGCTGCACTCAGGTAATTCAATACTCTTGCTTGGTGTCATCGATTCATAAATTGTAATGACATTTTTAAAAGCATCGATCATTACACAGATTGTTCGTAAAGATTGTAACAAACAGTTGTATTGATAATTCTGATTATTTAGAATTGGAATTTAAAAAATTTTGTTTCCGTTATTCTTTATTTTAGTGTAATATTATTTTTTGTTTCAGTACATTTTACATTTCAGTACTTAACCATACACATATCATAAGCAATCTTTTACATCACCTTTAGTATTCATTGCTGATTTACATTTCCAGTTTGTTGCTTTAGTGCATTATTTAAATATGCAACCTATGTCTACTTGTGTTTTTGCTACCTAGTAAAGTGCTGCAAATTCTCATCGAGTCTAAGAAAAGTCTTTAAATTGCTTTTAAACATTTCGTACGAACCCCGAAAAATGTTTGGACCAAAACTAATCAGATATTGAACAATCTTTAATCTTGGCCATTATTTAAAAAGCCCCTTATGTATTCATTTCCTCTCTTCCAGTTCAGTGTCTTCAGGAATCAATAGTCTGGCCACAGTATTTATGATCGACGTGATCACTCCGGCTTACTCTTGGTCCACCAAAGGAAACACGTTCAAGGAGCAGACAGCTTCTCTTCTGTCCACCTCGATTGGTTAGTAACTATTATTAAGTGTAACTAAAATCAGTCACATTTATTCCGAATATGTTCTATAACACGGCATGATGTTTGTTACTTTATAGTAATATTTTCACTTAATTAAAAGTAAGATATTAACTAAATTAAACGAGGACCCTAAACATTGTGAATTAATTATTTCAATCATGAACGTCGTCTTTCTATTAACAGCCGTTCTCCTCGGATTTCTGACAATCGGGCTTGCCTTCGCATGTTCCGTGGTGGCTCCAACTGTTCTCCAGATAGCTCTGAGTATTTTCGGCATGCTTGGGGGTCCCATCCTCTCTGTGTTTACTTTGGGTATCTTCTTCCCGTGTATCAACTGGAAGGTAAGGAATCTCTGGAATAGATTCAACAAAAAAGACTTTATATATTTTTTGATCTTAATTTGTTTGTAACTTAGGAGTAATTTATATTTTTTTGAGCATAATATTAATATACAATTGAATAAAAACCCAAGAAAAAAACAGTTGCATTGTGTATTACAACTTTGACAGTTTTTCTTCATGTCTTTTAAATAGTTTTTCTCTATCTATATTAAGTTTTCCAATCTGAATCAGCACTAAATATCAGCCTGGATGTTTATTTATTCCCTTTATCAAAGTTTTAGTTACCTCACTTAGAAGATAAAGAATTTTAAATAATACCTAAACTAGTGCACAATTTAAACGTTGTTAGTTAATATCTGCGGTCTTTTTATTCACTGATTTTATCAAGATTGAATCAATTTTTATTAATTTCTTTCTATTATGTCGCTTTATGAAAATTACATTCCAGTTTGAGTTGTTCATTATTTTAATACTTTTTCACTAGAAAAGGTTATTTATAAAATTTCTTCAATGTTTGAATTACCAGGGCGCCCTTGGAGGTCTCTTAGCATCATTATTAGGAACTCTCTGGGTCGGCTTAGGTTCTATTTTCAATCCA
>JAUZNC010010839.1:0-30917 GCA_034780395.1 Vannuccia rotundouncinata | reverse complement strand
TAGTATAGTATAGTATAGTATAGTATAGTATAGTATAGTATAGTATAGTATAGTATAGTATAGTATAGTATAGTATAAGACGAAATCACTTTTCGGTCTTCATGCTATGCTAAATCAGAAATTAAAAATATTTTTAAAAAAATCAAATATTCATCAAACGTTCATTTTCCATTTTTCTGTTCTTTTACGTTACTTTAAACTGTATATGTTGTAATGGATTTACTTATTAAATATTTAGTAGTATATTTGTAATATAGACATAACAATTAAAAGTTATTACTAATGTTTTCAAGAAATATTGAAAAATTAGTAGGAGTATATATACTCCAATAAAAGTGTCTGTTGAGTACATAACTTACACAAACATATTTTACAGTTGATGTTTTCTAGAGAGCTTTCAACAAAAAATGTTTATATTCAAAGAATATTAGATAGAAAAAAGTACTGTTATTTCAAGTAAAAGAATATAAAAACGTGAATTACAAATACTTAAATAAAATGTAATAAATAAATAGAATGATAATTGAATGAACAAAAATCTTATGTTTCAATGTACTACTTAGTAAATTACCACATAGTTATACTATATTGTGATTATTTTAATATAAGAGTTCTCAATATTTTTGAAAATAATTATTTTGATCAAATTCCGATTTTAAAATTCTTCTCCATCATCCTTATCTTCTTTATAATCTAACATATGTACTGGCATTTCAAACATTTTCTTTGCCCATGTTTGTACCTCGCCTGAGGCTAAAATGAGAAAAACGACCCCTCCAATGAAGTAAAGCCCTGTTGCCAAATAGAACACATTTTCCCATTCACTGCGTAGTTGCTGAAATTGAGGAACATACGAGATAACATTTAAAAATTACCATATATCGTGAGTAGGCTCACTGAATGATGAAAATTGATTGTTTCAGAAAATCAATAGTATGGAACTTTTCTCAGCCTCCCCTCTGAGATAGATTTTCAAAACTTGTCTAAATATTATTTGGGTGATTGCGCTAGTTATGTAAAACTTTAAAAAATATATTTATTCTAAAACTGTCTTTACAAGGGCAGTTCCCGATTTTGTCATTCGGAAGGGGTGGGGAGTGGTAGGTATAATATAATTAATATCGATTATAATTAATATCGAATAGTATAAAACATACTAGAAATTTTATTAAAATGACAATTCTAATTAACCTATTAAGAGCGGTTATAATAATTATGCAAAAAGAAAATAATAATTATTTGATTATTTTTAAAAGAAAATAGTCTTTGACCCCTCTTTTAAAATTAAGTGATCCATATATATTTAATAAAGCAATAAGACTATGCAAAAATCCAGTTACAAAAAATGTTAAAAAAATCAATAAAGAAATCGTGTCGCTTACATTCTTCGTAATTAATGCAATTATCGAGGGAGCTAGAAAACCAGGAATTGTAGCAAACGTATTGGAAAGCCCGAAGATGACACCAGAAAAGCTCGGAGCAATATCTGCCGGATTGACGACAAATCCGGATCCATAGGTGAACCCAGAAAAGGAGATACCAAGAGTAAGAAGGACAACGGCTAGGACGGTTTGCTCACAGCTGACCTTGGCCAAACTAACGATAAATATGCTGGTAAGTATTACACCTTTACGGGAAAATAAAATACAGTTTTTAATCAATTCGAACATGTGGTGCTGGCTAAATTTGAGATTGTATGAGTAAAATTTGGATTATGATAGAAAAATAAATCTTACCTAATGAGTTAAAAGTTTTACGAGCTGTAGTGGTTGTCATGAGATTTCTGTTTAAAATCCAGTCGGCGAAAATCCCGGATACGACAATCATAATCCAGTAAAAAATGTAAGGTAGGGCCGAAATTGCACCGTTCTAAAATAAATACTTAGACATTAACAAAATAAAAATAATCCCTTGTTGAAGATAATAAAAGATTAAAATTGAAACAAACACACAATTTTAACAGATCTGGAAATAGTGAAATATATCCTGGAGGCTGTTTTGCTGTAATTATCAATACATTACCTCTTCGACATTATTTTATATATATATATCTGAAGTGAAGAAGTCAAGAATTTTAAGGAATATTTTTGAATATTTATCGATTTCTTATTCCCATATGATAATCAACATTTATGGTGATAATTATTTGAAGCCATTATAATTATGATGTCATTAACGGCTAACGGTATTTACGTTAAGTAAATATTTTTTTTAAGTTGCAGTAGATAATGCGTTTAATTTATTATTTATAAACTATTTGGTTATTTTCACAATATTGTTTTGTTTGGCTCTATTCTACTTTTTATATAAATATATTTTTACTCTCCACAAGGGGAAGTTTTGATTAGCAAGCACAATTGCATCTGATGGGAACATTTTTAAAACTATTTTAAAAATACATGACAATATAATTTTATCGAAGCTTATAATTCGGAAACATAAATTTATACATGATTTTGAAAGCAAAGTTTCTTTCTCTCTTTTCAAGAACAATACCTTTTTTTTTCCAAAACCCGAAGAGCATCATTATTTCCAGATAATAAAAAAATTGTAATACTTCTTTTCACACGCTCTTTGTCACTCCACAGACATTAATCAATAAACTAAAAATATGTTTAATTTAAATTTAATAATACCGTATTCTAACCTTTCAGTTTTAAAATAAATATACGATTGGAAATCTCGAGATATTTTTGTTCTCAGATTGTGAGAAAAATTAATTAAATTAAAAAAATTAAATAACGTTAAGATGTTTAATTAAAAGAAAATATATATCGATAGAGTTAAAAAATCTTTGTGAATTAAATAAATCAATATATAAATTGTATTAAATTTACAGAAAAATTATATAATTTCAGAGAATAAAAATGAGAGTTTGCCTCTGAAAACACATCTATAAAATGCCAATTAATTTTAGTTTAACATCATCAAACACACAAATACAATTTTTTTACTCTTAATTTTAACATTTATTTGAATTTTTAAAAATGTTATGTATAAATTTTGTTTTAATCTGTGAGTTATTTGAATATGCAGAAAAGTAGTAGGTACGGAGGAGGTCTGGATCAACAAAAAACCTTTATTCAAACTAAAAATACCCAACCCTCTCTAACACCCGCACCCTCACTATTTAAATTATAGTATTCTACCTTGAGGAATGGAACGAGAACCCACCCGATAATATCCACGAAGCAGAGATGGAGTTCACTAAAGCCCTCCAAGAAGCAACGAAAGTGGCTTTCCCAAGGGGCTAAAATAATACCGAGCAAAGCATGTTGTTGTGGTGAGTACTCCTGTCACGGGAGGCTAGAGAGTCTTTCGTGCCAGCAAGACCGCTTTTTTCTGGTGGGTCGCGAGAATAGATAGAGGCACACGTGCCTCACCAAACAGGTCGTTGTTGAGTTTGATGGTTCTGGGCCATTCTTGAACCCAATGTTCAACAGTGTGAGAAACATTGGGACAGTGAGAAAACGATGGGTCCATTGAAGGGTCTAAAAGATTTTGATAAACCCGGAATTGTAAAGCATGACCGCTACGAAATCTGGTGGTCATGCTGTGGAGTGTGTACAGCTCCTCAGTTGGGCTTTTGTAGCGATTTGCTCTGTTCTGATTGTGCCTCACTCAGCCCTTAACCCTGATTTCGCAGGACGCATGGTTGTTGTTTTTAGCCCTGGCCCTGTAGAAGGACCACTCCTCCAGGACCGAAGAGGAAGTCTGACCCATAAGAGATTAGCCCAGAGGTTAGTGAGAGTGAGGTTTGTAGGGTGAGAGGGACAGTGTTGTGTTGGATATCTGGATTGTGTTGTGTGGTGTTTGGCCACAGGCTGGACATGTGTTTGGAGTTGTGTGTTGCAGAAAGCGTTCATATTTGTTGAGGCAGGGGCAAAAGTTGCTGCGAAGTTGTGCGTGGAGAGTGTGGTGGGATCTAGGAAGAGTGGTTTTTGTAGTGTTGATTTTGCGTGGAGGTGTGTTGAGGATGGGATTATGTGCGAGTGATTGGATCATGGCTTTGGGTGACGATGTTGGTGTGTGTTGATTTGATAGAATTTTTGTATATAATTATGACGATGGGATTTTTTTAATGAGGTGGATGTATGTCATGGAGGTGTTTTGGGATGATGTTATGTTTGGGGTTTGTGATGTTTCTGTTTTGAAGGTGGTGGTGGTTGGGGTGAGAAGGAGTGTAAAGCTGGATCAGGGCTTGGGTTGAAAGAAGTTTATTATGGGTGTTCAGTTGATGGGGAGGATGTTGGTTTCGTGGTGTAAGAGGTCTATGTTAGTGGCTAGTGTGCAGCTTGTAGCGATCCAAAGAGCAATGTTTTGAATGGATTGGAGTTTTTGAATATGTGAATTGGCATTGGTGGGTGACCATATTGAGCATGCGTAGTTGATGATAGGGTGATAGCTTTGTATGTGATGAGTATGGTTTCTTTGTTTAGGCCCCATGACTTTCCTGTAAGTGCTTTGAGAATGTTGAGGCGTTGTTTGCATTTTTTTGTATGTTGGCGTTGTGTGTTTTGAATGTGTAGTGGTTGTCGAAATTGATCCCGAGTGTCTTAGGTGTTTTATTGAGAGGTATGGTAATGTTGTTGATGTGAATATCAGGAGTGTAGTAGGATTGGTGGGTGTCTGGTGTAAAGAGAGTGGGGGTGCATTTCGGGATGACGAGATGGAGGTTGAGATCAGTGAGGTATTGGTGAAGGATGGTGAGGAAAGCATTGGTGTTGTTTTTGAGAGTATGGGTGTGTGTGTCAGTGGAGTCGATGGTGATGTCATCTGCATATTGAGGGAGTTTTGTGTTCTTGTCTTGCAGGATAGGAATGTCGTGTAAGTAGAAGTAGAAGAGCACTGGAGATATGACAGAACCTTGGGGAACTCCAAAGTGCATGGTGAATATCTACTGTGACTTCTAGGATCTACTCTGAACAAGCATCCTATTGTATAGTGTTTTTAGTGTCACTCGCATTTTATAGTGTTTTTCTCTCAGTTAATAGTCGCTACTCAACTACATATTCCTCAGTCGCCAGTATTTTATGTCACGCTTTGTATTTCATTATACATAATTTGTTTCAATCACATCGATGATTTATTTATTTTTACAAATTAATTGCTCCAATTTTGTACCATTATTTAATTATTATTTAACATAAATGTACCATAATATGTTACACTCATTTTATACTATAATAAATATAAGGTATATATGTTCTAAAATTTTGAGTAATAATAATTACAATAATTACTAATAATAATGTCTCTAAATGACCTTACTATATTTACATGATTTTGGTTTTCCGATTGACTGACCCCTTCTTCCCATCTGTCCAATTGTTGCTAATCCTGACATTTAATCAGATGTTATATCCTTTGTGCCTTTTCATATTCTGATGTTGTAATTTACATTCCTATTTTTTCAAGTTCACTATTCCGTGTTTCTTCTGTTGAGATGATTGTCATCACAAAAGCCATAACTTGTAATAATACTTTTTTGTATTTATATTTTTAATAAAATGCTTCGCACAATGTGAATAAAAATTTGTTTATTATATTATTACATTATGTCGCTTTCGTTTATTTGTTATATCCTAAAACATTTGAATAATTGTATATTAATCATTCTTATTTCTACATAAACCATGTTCTGAACAATATAATATTATATAAAAATATAACTTTTAAATAATTTTTTATATATATCATGTTGCTTTAAATAAGATTACTGTTTTTGACATATATTTTTTTAAATTTTTAAATATAAAAAATATATGCTATTTTCTACTACTAGATTTTATACTCCAAGGTTAGTAGTATATTTTAAAACTTTTTAATATTGCTTCGATTTTAATACAAATTAATTCCAAAGGTTTTAAAATTATTTAAAGCTTATTTAACACAAAAAAATAATTTTCGTTAATATTTTATTAAGATTTTTAGAGTTCATACTCTATACTCCTTACTCTATGCTGTGATCTTTCTGAGGGCGATATTTTGTGTGCGGTCTAACCGGTAGATATTATTGGTTGCAAGGCACATGCGCTGTAATCGAGTTTGCTGCGGGTGATGGCTTTATAGATGTTGGTGAGTTGGGTTCTCTTCCATCCCCATTTAGTGTTCCCGAGATATCCAAGAGCTATGCTACTACTTTTTCCTTCTCGCATTAATGGTCAACTTGTTTGCCGAAAGATAGAGTGAGGTCAACATGGACGCCTAGGATTCTTGGGGTTTCGGAGTTCGGTCATGGGTTCATCATGAGATAGAGTATCAAACGCCTTCTCCATATTTTCCTCGCACAAGAGTGATGAACGATTCCAGATCTTTGCGATAACATAGAAGTCGACCATCTTTTTAATAATAATTTCTTTAAATGGAACAGTATCATTATCCCGATTGGTCTTATCCAGCAAGAGTTCACTCGACACAATATCCAAGAGTTGGAACCATCTAAACGTCTTCACTTCATTCATGTTGAGTTTGCAATGACTAAAGGTGAGAATGCTGTTTTATTATAGGAAAATCTTTTGTGGAAGAGGAGTGAGAGGTACTGACATTGGCCTATCACAGCGACGAGCTCCCATATATGCACAATTAATAAGTAACAGAATAAAGCAGATTAAAATTACTAATGCAATTTGCCTCATCCTCACACATCCTTTGAATGAATAAAATTGGGCGCCCATTCTTATACATTCTTTGTTATGATAAAAAGTTGAAAAAGAGTTCTCCAATACTCGTGATAAAACTATAAAGGACAATAGTTAGGCAGATTTGTAGACTCTGACTCATAATTTGTCCAGATTATTAAATTTTATTCACAACATCCTTGTTTATAGGTTCTACATTGTGTTTGGGAATCACTGATATTATGGCTGCAGTTATCTTTTCAAGATGTTGCCAATATTTATAGATAATAATAATGAGACAGATTTTTAGGCTTTGAATCATATTTCTCACCAGTCTTGAATATGTATTACTCATCCTCATTTTGTTTATATATTTGATAGCAAGTGTCATAATTATTTCGCGTAGACATACTTTGTACTCAACTTACAATGTGAAAGGAGGTTGCGAGGGAAAAATTGGTTGCAAATTATCACAAATAGTCTCCAGTTTGGAGCGGGACGAAGCACCCATTATCACAACCTTTCCTGTATGAAATACATTGACGTAGGCAGGATTCCATTTAAAAATTTGTAAAGCAGGAAAGATTTCAGGCTCATTATGCATTTTACTATCACGGCTTGAGGATTGAATGAATCGATTGAGATTAATTTTTCTCCTCAATTCATAAGTGAAGGTTTCCGTTTGTAGTATAGGCGGCTCTAAGATATAGGTATTACTCGGGAGATAATATAGCATAAAAGTTAGGATTGCGTCGAGATTTATAACAGCACCCATAATACGAAAATTTCCGGTTGAAAAAATTAAAAATCTATTTTTTCTTACATTTAACACCTAGCATATAGGGTTTTTGCATATAATAGTAAGTACATATATTGGAATGCTCAATTGGTCGAATCAGGTTATTGAATTAGATATCAGCAGATAGTTTGAATTGCCTGCAATAAACTTTATTAACACATATAACCGGCATTGATAGACGTAGGGGAGAGAGAGGAAATACGACCGTTCTCCAGAATATTTTCTAAATAATGAAATATTATCCCCACAACTTCTCTACATATACTATAAACAAGAGTCTAAGGTACTTAATATTATTTCATATAATTTTTAAATATGGATTTCATTAATTTAAGTTCTTTGTCATCCATACCCTTGAGATTGCAACTCATGGATTTCACGTTAAAGCATGTGAGCTCCATGCTAGTTGTGGGACCTAATATGTCTAGAAAGACAACATTTTCGAACATTTTATTACTCACTGTGATGTAGTACCTATATGATAAGCCACCAAGACATATAAAGTGGTTTACTGGTGGTCAATATGAGGGACCAAAAATTAAAAAGGATGAATATAGCATATATCTAGGATTACTTGATTCCTTCGATATTGTCCATCCCTATAATTTGGTTGTTTTGGATGATTTGATGAACGAGATGGAAATCTCCAAGGTTGTTAGTAATTTATTTACGCGCATGGTTCATCATACACCCTGAACTGTTATTTCAATCAGCAAGAATCTATTTCAAGGTGGAAAAAAGGCGCGAACACGTACTGTTAATACTTAATATATGGTGCTTTTTTAAAAATCCACGCGATGCAAATCATATCGATGCACTCTCACGTCAGATTTATCCTAGACTGGGTAAATTCTTGACTCAGGCATTTGGAGATGCAACTTCGAGGAAACCACATGCATACCTTTTTATCGATTTAAACCAAGAAACACCTGGGCTGGTATTCATAACGGTGACTTAATAAAGTCAGCGACTTAGTGTTTTCACTTAGAAAAGTTTTTAATTCAGAACAGTGACTTTAGTAAGTCAGCGATTAAGTCGGGTATTTGGCAGAATTTATTCATAATGGTGACTTTAGTAAGTCAGCGATTAAGTCGGGTACTTGGCAGAATTTATTCATAATGGTGACTTTGAAAATAGACAACAACAAAAACTAAGTCATCAACTATAATTTGCACTGTATTGTTAAGACACCTTTTTTATTGACTTAGTCAGTTATTGTTGAAATATATAACTTCAATTGTTTAACATATTTTATATAATTATTTTGTCACAATGGCAGCTTATATGAATATTATCAATCTTAATAATAAAAAAACTTTAATATTATAAAACAATTAGAGATCATTATTTGGATGAAAATTTATCCAACGCTGACTTATACAAAAGCTAATCGCTTCACTCGAGGTAAGTGTTTCGAATGATTTGATTAATTTTAAAGACTGAAACTTTTTATTTACTATTATTTTATTTTTTCAGAAGGAATTGACATTTTTACAGACAAGTTATCAGCTGATCTTGAAGAGTGATGGGTGTTCCAATTTTGGCAAGGGTACAAATTATTGCTACTCTTCGCTTTCTAAGAACTGCATCTTTGCAAAATACTGTAGAGGACAATCTCGGCATCATGAACTCATTTAACCTAGATGCGGTGACTTAGTTAGTAACTAAGCAATGTCGAGTTGTAGACTTTGTTATGAATAATAAATTTTGGAGGTGACTTGGCTTAGTCGCTGGCTAAGTCAAGTCACTGACTTTATTAAGTCACCGTTATGAATACTAGCCCTGAAAAGTTACGCATACGTACATAAATTCTACCGAAAGAAGGCCCACAAATCGTCTACATACCATCATCGAGCAGTTTTAAACAACAACATTAACAATAACTAAGACACTATAAACAAAACGATGAACTCACATAGAAAAAAACAGATTAGAAAATTTCGGCTCTCATCAGAAAGACATCACCTCAGAAGGTACGAGCTATAACACAGATTGCCTATCACTACTTAAAGAAGGATAGAAGACTCAGTCCAAAAGTCATGAAACCACTTTCTCGAAACAGTGGGAAAATTTTCAACTTTGCCAAAACCTGTCTCTCACATACTCGTCATCACAAGAGTAGAGTACACTGTAAACTAGAAGGTGTACCCTATTTCGAAAGATGAGACATGGACGAGTGCCTTATCGTCTGCAAACAGATCAGGGTCTTGAGTTTGAAAATCGACTTGTGCGCAATTATCTCAGAGAAAAGTTTAATATTGAGCAGTTTAGTGTTAAAACAGAGTATAAGGTTGCAAATGTAGAAAGATTTAATAGAACACTCAAATCACGCATGTGAAGAGCTTTCACAAGACAGGGGAATCATAAGTGGCTAACTCTACTACCGAAACTAGACCTTACAATTGGTATGGCTCCGAAGGATGTTACGTCTGAAAATGAATCAGATGTATGGTTATATGTGAATGGAAAAATAACTAATGATTCAGCCAAGAAGAAGAAGACAAAATTTTCTATGGGGGATGGTGTACGAATTTCCCGACACAAGGCAACCTTTGATAAGGGTTATGAACCCAACTGGTCGGAAGAGGAATATATCATACATAGTGTCAATTCAAAGTTTAGCCCAGTCACATATCGCATACGTACACTTGATAATACTGAAATCATTGAAGGTTCATTTTACAATCAGGAATTGCAGGCTGTGAGTGATCGCGAAGGATACACTAGAATTGATCAAATATTGCGAACACGAGGGAGGGGGGTGAAGAAAGAGGCGCTTGTCCGTTGGCGGGGTTATAAACAACCTACATGGATAAAATATAGCAAAAATGAGATTTGCTGTTAAAGTTGGTACAGGTGTTATTGGAGATGTGGTTAGAGGAAATCATAATGACATCCGAGAGAATCTTAGAAAGCTTTCAATGAATGAAATCGGAGACATAAGTCGTGAATATATTGGACAGGATATTCCAGCTCCTACCGTCTCTGATTAAAAGGTAAGAGGCCTATAAACAAAATTTAAAAATCCCATGTTCATTCATCTAAAAAACGAAAAGTGCAACGTAAACAAGTCAAGAAAAAAAAGAAAAAGAAAACAATAAATTTACCTCCTCGAGAATATTGGACTTTAATAATGTTGCTTACGGATAGGGATTGCCCCTGCACCAAGTCCGAGTTGGGTCTTTTCGATCAACGACCAATGCAAATGATTATGGAGCATGCACAGTGGGTGAATATTCATCTGATTAATAGCGTCTCACAAGACAATTCCCCATTAGAATTTTCCATTTCCGGTTTCTCTGATGAATATATTTATCTAAAGGATATCTTTTTGGAGCTTACCAGTAAAGTTTTAAAAACAGATGGAAGTAATTTTGAAACAACTAATCCGCAAACATGTGCATTTGTAAATAATATTCTACATAGTATTTTCTCTATGTCAAACCGATTATGGGTGAGACACAACTGGTGGGAGGAGTACAACTATATCCCTATGGTGCTATTCTAAGTAATATGCTTCTATTTTCCAATCTAAAAAATGGTTCCCAACTAGCTGCAAGCGGTTTTTTCAAGGATTCGGCTGGTAACATGGATGAGGTCGCGAATGCAGGTCATGTAGCTCGACTGGCGAGCACTCTAAATAGCAAAACCTTCTCACTCCGTGGCCCCCTCTCGCAGAATAAATGCTTACTCAATCAATTGAATTTTCATATTGAACTCGTTCGAGCCAAATCTGATTTCTACATGAGGGTTGCCTGTGGACAAATTAAAATTCTCGTTGCAGTGCTGCATATCCGACGAGTATCATTTTGGAGCATGAGAGACAACTTCTAACCCATAATGCCATATATCCAGTGCAGCATACTAAAATGCTTACCTTTACCATCCCACAGGGGATCATGAGTCATAATAAGGAAGGGTTGTTTCGCGGACATATTCCCAAGTTTAATTATTTTGGGAATGGTTGATAATAAGGCTTATAATGTCGATTTTACAATAATATGAATCATATGGCTCTCTATAAAGATTGTACAAGTCTACCTTTTAAACCACTGACTCCCAACTATGCACTCGTGAATACATGACTCTCCTACAAAGTCTCGAGCTCTTTAATCGCAATGAGGATTCTGGTATTACACTTGAGGAATATGCTGCATGTGGATATAACCTCTATGGTTTTCAATCTGACACCTGATCATTCTCTAACGAAACATGCTCAAGCCTATCAAGAGGGTAATCTTCGATTTGAGCACAAATTTTCTAATGCACTTGCAAGCACTATAAATGTAATAATCATGGCGATATTTGATGGAAAAGTGGAAATTACACGGCAGCGTAACGTTTTCGTTGAAATTTTAAAATGCTAACTAGGCAGAACTCGGCCTAATCATAAAGTTTATTTAAGCCATCGAATTGTTGGCTTGCTGGGGTTTCATCCTCTAGTTAGAAAAAAATGGATGCCTTCAAAAATGATCAGCAAAAGGTTTTACTAAATCGATTCACTACGACTATTCAGTCAAGAAAATGGGATATACACAGCTGTATCTCGTAATTAAACTAGATCAGGATAAGCAGAGTCCCACAATCTATTCAAGTGGGGAAAAATTGTCTAATATGAAATGGAAAATGAATAAAATAGTTAAATACTCAATCTCATCTGGCTATTATAAAACATCAGGAGAATTGGTAAGCTTTATCAACAAAACAAATATACAGAATGACTATGGGATTACTCTCTCCTTCAATGCGGCTTTAATGGGACTTGCCGCCAGAAGGAGAGCAGAAAATATCTCTACTGCATAAGGAAGAATTAGAGCATATTCTGGGATTTGAAGAAGTGGAAATAACTGAAACCACAACTGCCAAACACTCATCGATTCTACGGAGAGGAATTCATAGTTTAAGTGTCTATTGCGATGCATGCTCCCAAATGGTCGTCCGAGACCCACTTGTTCCGCTTTTGCGTACAGTCAGCTTTCCTACTATTGCTTTCGGTGAAAACGTAGATATTATCTACAATAATCCGATATATATAACCTGTATGAAGAGTTATATCGATGCCATGCAAATTAAAATATGCGATGATACTGGACGCGTTGTGCCCTTTATTGAGGGGAAACTGTTCTAATTTTTCACTTTCGTAAGCGTTCATAAACAATTCCCTGAATTAATAAACAGATTTTAATGCATATTCTTTTATCAACTATATATTCGTCTTATCATGCTATATATTTAATATACTACAGTTATATTATTTTTATTAAAACTTCAAGTATACTGTTTTGTATATCTTTTAAAAGAAACATTATTTTTTATCTTTTTACGAAATAAACATGTTGTTTCTAAACATTTTACTTCTATCTAAATCTTGATATTTAGAATTAAAAACAATAACTGTTTAATGAGTGGGAAAAACATGAAAGAAATCTTAGTATATTAACCTACAATATCACAGGATATAAATGCATGTAATATTAGAAAAACAATAGGATAAATACGTTATTTTGTCCGCCCATAAAAAGTTATACGATAAATACAATATATCTACGAATAAAAAAAACCCACATATGGCCTCACTGTCACTGACTCGCACATGCGAGAGAAAAATGTATCATAAAAACTCCAATTCACTTGGAGAAAAATAAAAAGAACTCATATTATATAGAAAAACTCCACTTCACTTGGAGAAAAATAAAATTTATATACAACTCTTTGTCCGATTAATCTTTGTCCGGTATACACCGACATGTCTGAGAATGTTAAATATTGTAAAAACTCAACTTTAATGGGAGAAAAGATAAAGAAAAATTATTCAATTAATAGCCTCTCACTTGGTCTATCAATATTATGATTACCATAGTGTGGGCTTTGATTTAAAGACGTCCATGCCCTCTTATCCTCAAAGAAAGAATGAGTTTTCTTAGAGTAAACAAAGTTACATACTTGACTGAATGTGGTCTGTTGTGAAAAGGCCTCCTTATAGTTTTGGTGAGTGATCTCCATATAAAGAGTAGCCCGTCAAACTTCCTTGGCTCTCTTCAGCTCCTTCCCGTCAATAGACAACATAGAGTAGCACTTAGCACTTAGGTCGAAGCAGGACCTATTATCGAAATGCCTCCTTGACCTTTATGCACCCTAATTGGGGCTTACATGCGTTGGAGAAGTCTGGATGTGCAGGTGGACAGTTGTCCAGCATAACCTGATCCTTGGCGAGATGTACTGCACTTAAGTTGTCGTTGAAAATAACAGAGCTGAGGAATTCTGGTCGCGAAGAGAAAATTAGCAGGCTTTCTGAAGTTGTGCAGAGGCGAAACTTCATTCTAAAAGATGGAGATTATATGGTATTAGAAAATCAGCTAATAATAATATAATTTTAATAGATATTACTCACCGTTTACGGATGTTTTGCATCTTCTTCCCGAATAAAGCGTTGTAACATAGCTTGTAGTAATCCTTCTCGAATGAATTGGATGCCGCCTGACGTTTCTGGGAGTTGTAGGTGATATAGGGCTCGAAGAATGCCGACAGGTTGAAACGAAGAGCGCGTCGAATTCGAGTCAACCGTGAATCCGACCGTGAACCACATATTCCTTCTTGTCCCAGTGAGTCAGGAGAAGCTTTGTAGTGCCTCGGAACACCTTGTCCTAATCGCCGTTGAGATGACGTCATTTTTCCCTCAATAAGTCCGTGTGGTATTGCTCAGGAAGCTCGCATTTCTAAGGTGTGAAGGGTAAATCGCAGGTGCTGTCCTGTACTTCCTTGGGATATTCGACGTCAACCTCCAAGGGATGTCCGACTTTTCATCATAGTCGAAGTTGAGTATATTCAGATCTGAAGTTCATCCTCTGGAATCCACTCTAAATTGGACTGAGGCAACTTCTGGGAAAGTGTGTGGCTATAGAGTTGGTAGCGTCCACGTAGAGTAAATCCACCTCTGGTTCAGTCTGATCGTATGAGTCGGGGATAAGGGGTGTGTTGGAAGAAACGTTGTGAGTATTGATGAAGGTCATACCACCACGAATACTGCTTTCCATGAAACAATAGGAATTGTCATCTTTGAGAAGCCCAACCTGAAAAACAGTAAAATTATTATTAGATGGTGAGGATTATGAAAAGTTAGAAATAGAAATACTTACTTTATTACCGGTCATCTTGAACGCCGAATCCCAAGAGAGACCGGGTAAAGTCAGTGAAGTCAGGTAGTAGATAGGCAGGATCTAAGCCATCCTTATCAAGAGTGAGCTGCCAGAAGGTCCCAAAAACATCAGCAAGTTGGTAAACATCTAGACGTAGGTACGCCAACATGTAGTCCTCCAGAGTCGCACAGCCAAGCAAACGATTCCTTGGTAGGTAGTTGGCCTTCTCTGAGGCTGTCTGGTCCGGTGAGGTAGGATTAGAGGGAAACTCCTTTGTAGAGAGCAACTTCGGTGACGGTGTTGTCCGAGTTGAAAATCGATCGGGTATGCCGGAGCTGGTTCGGAGCAAGATTGCTCACTAGGGAATCCATCGAGGCCGACATGAACTGCAGAGAGACACGGATCCCGATTTTCATCTTTTTCCACCGTAGGTTTGGTGGAATAGCCTTCCTAACCTCAAACTCCGCGTCCATCACCATATAGAGCTTCTTCGTCTGGGAAATTAAGGATACGTCCCATCCTCCGACTTTGCCTAGACCTTCCGCACAGAGTATAAGTGAGTCATATCTCCGGAAATTGGGAAAAAACACGAGGAGGAAGTTATCGCGGAGCCTCATCTTTGTATTGCATTCCTGGCAAGCTGCATCTCGATACGTACCTGAAAAGATGGGAGAAAATATAGGACATTAATAGATTTTTAATAATTAATGGGGGAAAAAATAAAAACTTACCGAAAAGATGGTCATGCTCACGCCCTTTCCACTTCTTCTTGGACTCGTCATTTGGTTTGAATCGGGCTGAGCAGATATAGCAAAGCTTTGCCTTCCGGTGAGTAGACTCCTCATTGATGTACATTTGGACAGCTTGTCGGGCGTTGACCTGGTTGCACTCGTACACTTTCTTGGCCAGAGCAGTTAGAGAAATCATAGCCGTGTGCACTCAGTTGTCACCAGAGAAAACCTGATAGGAGCTGTCGATTGGAGTGGCTCGAAGTCCTGTATGTGGAACTAGGAGGAACGATATAGCAGCTGCTTTATGTTCGACTATGTTCCCGTCGTTTTGTAGGAAACACTCAATATCAGCGTAGGCGACGTCGGGCAGGCGCTGTACGGGCTGGTACTTCTCGAAAACGTGATGAGTCTTCTCTTGTGATGGTATAAGTGTTTCCGGCTGGCCCGTGTAGCAGTATTTTCGATGATTCACTAAGTATACTTGATTTATAAAAGGTTGGAGACAACGCTCGCAGTGCTTGCATCCTCGTTGAGATTGATTACCTCCTTCCCATGAATTGAGAAGCCGGATAAGGTTGGCGATTCCAACATAATGAGACTTTCCGTCTTTAACCGCAGTGACTGTCAGGATGTTGACAAGTCGAGGTTCTCGATCGTCGAAATGTTGTCGGGGATAGCCACAGGCGCGCAGCATTCGTAGAAGGTGATCTTCATTCTCCTCGATCCACTCCAACAGATTTATAAAAATTCCCGGTTTAGCTTCTCAAACCACGGGATATCAGCAGTCGTAATGGGAAAAGTCAGGCCGGTAAAATTGAGCTCATTAGCCGACTTGTCGTAGTGTGCTGTCCGGTGTCGATGAGCAATGATATCATCATAGTGCAGGATGGAAAGAACTGCATACATGAAGCAGTTGTCCAGCTCTCTGTTGTTGATTTTGTTGACGGCCATCTTCGCCTTGAGTCTCGGAGAAGTTCCACTGCTTCACGGCCACGACGATGAGGTATGCTATGATAGCTGGTAATCGTCATGTCGAACCACTCGATTGTCTTGATTATCCAGTTTGACCCGTTATGGATAAAATCTTCCCAGCCAGGAAAAATCATAACATTTTATTAGATTGTGGAGATAAGAGAAAATAGAGAGAGAGAAATATATTCTTACGATTACATTGTCAAAAAATATATCACTTGACACAACCATTCCTGGAAGCGAAAAGGTTTGCTGCTCTGAGCGTAGAATATCTCAAGTGGTGGGATATATTTGAAGAATTCTCAGTGAGAGAACGGGCTGGCGCTGAGCACCCGCTGAGAAGTGTCATCACCGTGCGATTGATGTCCTCTCGAATGGATTAAAGAAACTCGAGACGCTGGATGGAGGTATCAACCGGCTCGAACCGGATGTAACGTACAGCGCCCTTCATGGATGAATGGTTTTGATAAAGTTGCATTTTACCTCGTTGCAATATTCCTCCATTACAGGTATGGGATGTGAGAAACAGTTCTGGCGATCAGAATGAAGCTCAGAATAGTCCGAGAAGAAACTTGCACATTGCCCACACTTATACGTTCGTTTATAACCAATGTTGGACATGGCTGAAGAAGATGTGGATGCTGATGTTGAAAAGGAAGCGGGAGAGAGTGATACCACTGGTGATACTAGTACTGCTGGTGAGGCTGATACTGATGGTGATAATTTAGTGGGTTGGACTTGAGCAGGGGCCATGGACGGAATTGGTATTGATTTGGCGATAAAATCTTCCAGGTTATAATACTCCCCTAGATATGGAGAAGAAACTGACGATGCCGGAGTTGTATCTAGAGGACCTCTAAGAATCTCCAATATCATTAACCATTCACAATCATCATTTGCAGAGGCTTGCTCTGTTGACAGTGGGGATCTTCGCGATAAGTCAGTAGCAGTTTATGAGGATGGAATTACTCTTAGATCCAGAGGCACCCCAGTAGAGTTAGAGATTGATGAAGAGGCTGAATCTTGAGAGATTCGAGCATCAGATGGGGGAGCTGCTTGTATCCTAAGATCTAGAGGCTCCTCTAGCTATATGAGAAGCTTGGATCCAGCCGATGAAATCATCGAGGCTGATGTCGAAAATAATATTCGGCTGGGATTGGAGACAGCACCGCTATGAACTGTTCGACTTCCTGCGAGCAGACAGCCGAACTATCATCCGAACTAGAGGGGGATAATATCGCAGACTTCATAGAATCTGGAATCCCCAACGACTCCATTACGAATGATAGCTCAGCTGACTGCTCACTAATAGGAAAGCTCATAGTCTAAAAATATACAAATTTACAAGTATTTTGTAGTGAAAGAGAAAAATTTGGGTATGACTGATTAAACAAATATCGCATGAATTTAAAAAATAATAGAAATTTGGGTATGGCTCCTCAGCAATAATACCTTTTTCAATTACTGCACAAAATTTTACAAGTATTTTCAACTATTGGCAAATTATACAAAATATTTTATAAACTAATAGAAATTTGGGCATAGCTTCTAGGGCATTATATATTTTTTTAATGTATTAGAAATTTGGCATCGATCTCGAGCCCTTATTACATTTAATATTAGCTCCTAGGTGATACGATATTTTTTATTTTTAAATGACAGCATACAATAATTCAAATAATTTACAGAGTAATACTTTTAAAAGAGTCGTAAAATACTTAAGTTTTAAGTCTGTAAATTGGATGAGACAACCGTTTCGAAGCGTAGTAGAATAAATTATATAGAGGGAGTAGACGATCGAGAGACAACCGTCAGTGAGCTCGTAAGAAGTGGGAATGAAATGAACAAGTCATGCACCTCCTTATTTAGCATGATACTCAATTCTCATTCGCCAGAATTTAACTAGTAATGTGCGGAAAAAATTAAACTAGTAACAATGCGAATGTTTATAATGAAGACTGGTATCTACAGTTTATTACCTTCTTCTCATTGATCTTCATTTTCTTCTCCTTCTCCTGATTGATTAAGCCTCTGATGTGAGCTGGTTAATATTGTCATCACTCCCCTTTGCTAGCTCATTCCCACAAATTGCTGACTACATCAGGTTGTCGTTTTTCTTATCATCTCTCGCTCTCTCTCTCCGTCTCAGATATCATGGTAAGAGATAGTATTGCCAAGAGTTATTCTGTATGCACTCAGTGCGTTTATTTTTGTTATGGTGCAAGCCAACATTTTATATATCATCAAGGAGAGCGTGTTCACGTATGTTTGAAATCGGAATGTATACATCCTCTTACAACAAAGAAAGCCTATGCGTCACAGGCACAATTTAAACTCAAGCATCTATCCTGTCTTGGGATAAAATTGTCAAATCATAAAGAAGTGGCGAAGCAGTCTATCTCATCTGCGCGGGCTCACGGCGAGTGTGGTTGGTGTCTAATCCCTTCGACAATATATGTGGACATTATAAATGAAAATACTCTCATCCCGTCGTCTGCTGCTTTCAATCAGCTATCTCAATTTATTTCTTTAGAAAAATATGCATATATTTATAAAACATTTTTGTTTTTATTTATTTTATATAAATTGCATATATTTGTAATTATATAATACATGTATTATAAAAGCATTTAATCTAGAAACTTTTTAATAATAGTATGCAAACTTTTCATAATTTTTGGTGATATTTCATAATTTGGAGAGATTGAATAAACTATAATTTTAATGTTCTCTTGTAGAGGCGTTCTATGCATAATTTAAATCTTGCAGAATTTAAGTGAATTAATGTTATTTTATAGATAAATTGGAAATTTTGATTATAATTTAAAAAGTCTAGTAACATTCACTTGTGTCGAGAGCATACACCTCCGTATAGAGAGCATACATCTTCATATAGAGAGCATACACCCCTGTTTGGAGAGAATACACCTCCGTATTGAAAGCATACACCTCCATATAGACAGCATACACCTCTATGCAGCGCACAAACACCCCTATGTAGAGAGAATACACCTCCGTATGGAGAGCATACACCTCTATGTAGAGCACATACACCGTATGTATAAAGAATATATACTGTATAGAGTGCATACATTTCTATGCATTCGTATAAATATCGAGGAAATATTTTTAAAATTATGGGCAATATTCTCCTAATCAGAAAACTTTTTATAAATTTTGGAGATATTTCATAATTTGGAGAGATTGAATAAACAATAATTCTAATGTTCTCTTGTAGAGGCGCTCTATACACAATTATAATTTTACATAATTTAGGTGAATTAATGTTATTGTAGAGATAAATTGGAAATATTGCTTATAATTTAAAAGTCTAGTAAAAGGAAATTTTAGTATTCTATATTAATAAAAATATAACCAATTTAGATATCAATTACAAAAATTCATGAAATCTCACCTTTAAAGTTTTTGAAATGATATCCATTACTTTCTTATAACATGAAATTTCTTGCTTTAATCATCTACCTATTTAGCGCTAAGTCATTCTCCAACTCATAAACTAATGCTCTATAATCAACCAGCATGAGTCATTAAATACTTACAGTTTAAGTCTGCGGAGAGAAAAAGACAACCGTATTTTATCCTAGTAAAATATGTATATTATGAGGAATTTGGTCTGTAGAGAGGAAGAATAACAAAATAAATTAGGAGCAATTTGGCTTACTGATTAGCATATATATAATTTTTCTATTCGATATGACGCTATGGTAATACTGGACGTTAATTGGATAACTTTAACGCATACGTAGGAGGTTTTTTTTCTTTATCTTATAAAACTTCTTCCTACTTATAATGATGATTCACTTAGAAAAGCTTGAAATTTCATGTCCATTCTCTGATGAATCAAATCTCACCATCGACGAGGAATGAATTTAACGCGTGGGAGGTTTTTATAGAATATAGAGATGAGTCAAATAGAACTAATAGCCATTAAAATTAATGAAATCGGTTACTCTCTTGCTCAAAATCCGTGTATTGGTAAAAATCAATAAGTGCCAATCAGGTATTGATAAGAATAATTAATGAAATTTTTAATTGAGAAATTTAATTCTCCAGGGTGAATCAGGAAAATCTGCTCAAATCAGGGGCAATCTTCTCAAATCATGGCAATATTCTCAAAATCAGAGAAATATTCTCAAATTCAGGGTAATATTCTCAAATTTAGGGAAATATTCTCCAGTTCAGGGCGATCTTCTCAAAATCATAACAATCATGTGCCGGCTACCTAAATTTGTGCATTTTTACGTATTAGAGCCGGTTTCTTAGGCTGGAATGTAGCCTCGACAATAAAATCTGATGCAGCCGCCATTGTGAGTCGACAGAGTTAGGGAGTTGAATAATTTTGAGAGACCTTGCAACAAGGGATGAACAGTACTTGACTTGAGTGAGAGATCTTGACTTGAATGACGACTAGTGAGAGAACTTGCCAAAAAGTTATCAGAGACTTGAAATGAAATAGCCATCAGGAGAAAGAGAGAAAATGGGAATGAAAACATAAACTCACACACCTCCTTTTATATTATAATTCTCGATAAAAAATTTTAACTCTGAATTAACTGGACTGCTATCGATTGAGAATTTAACTCGTAAAGGTGGGAGAAACAAAAATACCTTGGAGCAGGAGACCGAAGTGTAGAGTTTACTTAGTGCAGAAATTTTAAATCAAAGTATAACCATTAAAATTAATGTATTCGGTTACTTTTTTGGTAAAAATCAGTGTATTGGTAAAAATCAATAAGTGCTAATCAGGTATCGATGACTATATTTAATCAACTTTTTAATAATATAATCAAATTCTCCATACACAATATAGTACTATTAGCCATCCAAATTATTGAAATCGGTTACTGTCTTGGTAAAATACAATGAATTGTTCAAAATTAAGGTAAATAATTTAAAAAAGCGATTAAGACGTCTTCCCGAAGGTTTAGGCCTTAAATCCGATTTTACTTTTTTACCCTTTTTTTTAACGCGAAATTAAAAATTTTCAAAAAAATTCACAAAATTAAAACAAAATATTTTTTTTAAAATTAAAATGATATTTTAATAATAAAAAATCGCAAAAAAAATTTTTCAAAAAATCACGTGATGTCAAAAATGTTAACTCTGAATTAACTGGACACCCATTGGATAAAAAATTAACTAGCAAAGGTGCGCAAAATAATTTAACTAGCAAAGGTGCGTGGGAAAAAAATACTTTGGAGTAGGGGGAGGGGGGTGGCTTGAATATAACCCTTCCATACTACTATTCTGTTTTGATTTAGCATACCAGTATTTATAATTCTTTCGAAGGGATTCATTTTTCCAACTATTGGATGAAAGCCCAATATGATAGCAAGAAGGTTGTTCAAAATAATATTGGTTCCAAATATATATCGATTTTTCTTCCAGTCATAGTCAAACCAACATTCATCCAACCTTATTCTTCCTGTGATTTTACGGATAACGTAAGAAATTTGACTCAAACGTATTCCCCCAGCCTACAGTTGAGTCAAATATTCCGAGGGTGTATTAGTTTTGCCTGAAACACTTTGATTGACATTACTTGGGATAATAATATAACATTTCTTAGTATCGGTCATCTCCATTATTGTTCATATCGGTCATTTTGCTTATTGTTGGATATTGATGATACACCTCCCAAATAATAATTGAAAAGTCATAAAATTGAGTTGATAAATCTAATTTTATTTATTTCAAAATAATATTAATGTACGAATACAAAAATTTTTATATTTCATCATAAAATATTTTGTAAGGAAAATGGTTTATTTTTAAACTATGGCAATTAATTTTTAATATGAGCAAGTATTAATGAGTCAGCATTTTTATATGTAAGTAATTGTTTCTGGATATCATTCATACCATATTTAAGCATGATAAGGTGATATAGATAATAGAGACAATAAGCACCACATATGGGGGACAATGTTTATTCATTCAGAGTTTGTATACGGGTGGTGTCTGTTCTCCAAACGAATCAAAGACTCCTCCAAGATTATTGGCAAGAATGACGACAGCACTCCAGTGTGTTCCAGGAAATTGGCTGTATCAGTATTCACAATGAGTCCAAGTGGAGTATTTTTAGGATTTGATGGGAGTTGATTTAAGGGAAAGATTCCAAGGAAATAGTTTTTGGAAAACTGTTAATTTTTAGTAATGAGAAGACCGAGTTTCTGACTAGTAAACATTATTTACCCTTGTAGTCGACTAGAACTTTTAATGTAAACTTTTTATTTAAACGTGTTATTTTCCTTTACCATAAAATATAGCTATTATTATTACATTTATAGTGCTTGCGAGTACATCATTAATTTTCGGCTGTTTCCATTTTACCCCCAGTATCCTAAGCAAAATTACTTGCACCAAGTTGTCTTCCATTCTCTAAATTGGAGTATTGAAATATATTACTGAGAATAGCATGGTAAGGATATAGTTGCACTCTTCCCTCCAGCTGGGTTTCACCCATAATCAGTTTAACATTAGAGAAAAGACAATGTAAAATATTGTTCATGGGAGCACAAGTCTGTCCGCGGTAAATACAGCTCCATTTTTTTCACAAGTTTACTGGTCCGCTCGAGATTATTTCCTGTGACAACATTTCCAATGAGACCTGTGACAACTTTGAAGGCAGATTGTCCAACACGCTTACCAGCATTTAACATGTATGGCATTTTTTTTCTCAGAATAGGAGTAGCAAATCTCTTGGTGGTGCGAAAGAAACCTTCCCCAACTTGACGATGGCTGCTGGCGTATACAGCATGGGTGCATGAAATCCACCACCCTTCATCGATATTGAATATCCAACCATGTTTAGTCAATAGTGAATTTTCATTACTTCATCATTGTTTATAGCCGCTTCCGAAAGTGAAGTGTGATGACAGTTTCTCTCTCATTGAAAGGTATCAGTTGGCCGGCGTCTTGACATATTTTAATTAAAATAGTATCAATTGAACGTTTCATACCAAAAGTACCAAAGTCACCAAAAGTACTTGTAGGAAAATGTATCGTGCGGAGTAATGGTATTAACGCATTACCGACAATCGTTTCTGAGCATGCGTCACAGTATACATATAGAAAAAAATTTCCATGCCTTAGATCTGGTAGATTTTGTGCCTTTAATGTGCTTTTAATTTGTCAAATCCAAATCCTAGAATGTATTAAATATAAAAACTGATTTAAAAGTTAGTTTATTTCCTTTGGGAAAAATCCATTCAACTCTATTTAGTGCAGCATCATATTCAAGTTTGACATAAAATGTAGTTTTCAATGATGTTTTATTAATGGCTGTTGCGAGTTCCATAGCATTCTGATATTGGCTGGGTGGAATGTAGACTTGTTAATGTTGATCCGGTTTTATTACATTCGTGATTTTGACAGTATCAGCTAAAGTACCATATTGAATATCATATTTCACAGAACTGACTATCAATTAAAAAAAAATTTCAAAATTTGTAAGACAGTTGGTGGATGATGTTCTACTACAAGTCTGTATTCTGTAGATGTGAAATCAAATATAGTAAGTCTTATTAACAATACAAAAATTATCATATTCAGTCGTTACAAACTAAACATAGATGAAATTAAGACGCCTGAATGGTTCCAACTCATGTATAGTGTATCGAGTGAAATCTTGCAGGACAAGTCTAATCGCGACATTGATACTGTTCTATTAAAAAGATGGTCGACTTCTATATTATCGCAAAGACCAGGTCTCAATCCCCACTCTTGAGCTGTGTAATGAAGAAGGCGTTTAATACTCTCTCACGTAATGAATTTATTTCGGGCGCCGGTCGATGGAGAAATTGGGTACAGTTTCATGATCTTTCTTAGTAGTATCAAAAATCCCCAATTGCTGGATATTTCCAATAGAATCTATCTATTCCCAACTAATACGAAGATGGTGACACTCGACTTAATGTGTGAAAAAGCACTCGTTGAATTGATATTCGCTGTATTTGGCTATAGAGAATTGGACTCTTGGGAGAAACCTCCGCTGGACGCAATTGTGGAAAAACTAATTTTCTATCATAAACTCTGTAGGACAATATTTGTTAAATGAGATAAATGAGATAAGTCTCTATAAAATCGTTGACAGACTTTTAAAATTTGAGCTCATCACAAAACTTTAAGTAATCCAAATATTTTTACTCTGTTATATTCTTAATAAATAGACTGTAATTATGTATTAGTCAGGTAGCTCAATTTTTTGCGTTCAACTAATAATACATGGGCTCAAATCCCATCTTGACTAAATTTATATATATATATGTTAGTAATCATTTCTTATGTATTTTTTAAGTATCCGAAACGATTGTGTTGGACGATTATGAATTATCGCTCCGCTAAACACTACAGGAGTAGTGGGAATTTTTTATATTGACTATATCTTTCTTAAAAATACTATTCTTTACGGATAAACTATTTTGTTTTGTTTCTCATTCTAACTACCCAACAATATTTATAAATATTAAAAAATTAAAAATTAAATAATACAAAGCAACATTTATTGAAAAAGTGGGAGAAAACATTTAGTTGAACAAAACTGAATTGGAATAATTATAAAAGTGTACAACATGTATTTTTATCAGTACGTAATTTAAATTTACGAAAGTACGAAGTTTACTAAAGTACGAAATTTAAATTTAAAGTCTTAGTCTAAATAGGGTATATTTCAAGATATAAAATTATGACACTACCGTCTAAGTTTAGGATTGAGCCGTCTCGTCCAGAGATATTGGGAGATGACGCTTTCACAAGTTCCTCTTCACTTTCTTCTTTTTGAGAGCTAGAAAACTTTCGTCCCCCTAGTGTCATAAATTCACCTGGGATGACGAAAAGTTGAGCATTCTCCTTATTATGAACGTCATACATAAGAAAAGTATGGTACGATGAACCTCCCTGAACAGACTCATAACGAACCTAGTAGTGAGGTCGCTTAGTGGAATTATCGTTACATGTCGGACAAAAGCAAAACATTTTCTTAGAAATTTTTTATCATAGAGAACAAACAAATCGCATTCTCAAAAAAAAGAAGACAAAATGGCTGCCTATTTGGCGGTTTTTTATGAAAAAAATCGTATATTTACCATTACAAAGTATAATGCTCAACATATTAAAACATAAAACCAAGCAGAATGATTATTACAAACTATATTATTATTATATAGTATAAAATGAGTGTAACATATGTTCAAAATCAATAAATAGTGGAACAACATCGGAACCGTTATTTTGTACAATTCACTTAATGTTATGTAAAATATATTTATGAATTATATTGAATATATATTATTTTTACTATTTATTGAAAAAAATAAGTTTTTACTGTCTTCTATTTTCTTAAAAATTGACAAAATACTTTTTAAAAGTGGTTTTTATTATACTGTTGATTATTCGTTGAAAATGGCGTATTAAAAAATTCAATTATGGAGCATGATAAATACAGTTAAATGACTAGTTTAATTTATTATTCCGAAAAAATTGTACATTGATTAAAAAAATATGTATGATTTAATATCATCAACTCAATTTTTCTTTTTTTATACATTGTGTTTTAATTGACTATACATTGATTTCATATAGTTATGAAAGTTTGCGCCTAAATCAAAATAATTACTTTTTTGAAAAATTTAACTTGGCTCAAAAGATGAAAATAGAAATCGTATCGTTAAAATCATGTAATATATACTTAAACAATACATTTAAAAAAAATTTATTACAAAAATTTTTAATTTTAATATAACTTTTACAATCCAACCATATTTTATTTATGAATTCTGATTTAATTAATTATTATACAGATATATTGATTAAAAATTAGAGTTAAATTTCATGGTTTAATCATAATATATAATTTTATTATTATGTAATTTAATTTAATGCATTTTTAAATAAATAGAGATATTTCTTATATAGTGTTGCATATTTATAAAGAATTTTCAAAAAATTTACACTAAAAAAGCTTTGTAAAATAATAATAATTATATATATATATTTTGCCATAAATAATATAATTTAAAAAAATGTTATATCATTATTAACATTCTAAAATTAAATTATTTTCTAAATTTATGATAGCCATGCCTATGGCAACTGATCTAACCATTTACTTATCTTTCTAGAAACTGGCTATACATCAAATGAGAATAATCTGTTTAATGCAATAATTATCACACTTATAGGCATGGTTATCATAATTTTAAAAATAATTTAATTTTAGAATGTTTATAATAATATTTAAAAAAAGTTTGATTATATTATATATGGCAAATTATAAATATATAATTATTATTATTTTTTACAAACCTTTTCCAGTGTTATTTTTTATAAATATGCAATACTATATAAGATATATCTATATTTATTTATAAATTAAAATACATAAAATTAAATTATATATTATGATTGAACCATGAATTTTAACTCTAATTTTTAATCAATATATCTATATAATAATTAATCAATTCAGAATTCATACATAACATATGTGTGGATTGTAAAAGTTAATTAAAATTCAATAATTTGTAATAAAAATATATAAAATGTATTGCATAAGTATATATTACATGATTTCAACTGTACTATATCTATTTTCATCTTTTGAGCCAAGTTTGAATTTTTTAAATTTATTGTTTTGATTTAGGTGCAAACTTTTATTACTATAGTCACTTATAACATTACGTATAATAAAATCTAAAAATTGAGTTTATGATATTAAATCATACATATTTTATAAACCAATTTACACTTTTTTCGGAATAATCAATTACACTAGTCATCGAACTGTATTTATCATACTCCTTAATGGAATTTTGTTAATACACCATTTTCAACGAATAATCCAGTCTAATATACACTGTGCAAATACCTCTTTTAAGAAGTATTTTGTCTATTTTTAAGAAAAAAGAAGACAGTAAAAACTTTTTTTTCAAATATTCTTTTTAATGATAAATATATGAATTTTTTCATATAAACCGCCTAATAGGCAGCCATTTTGTTTTTATCAAAAAGTTCTCTATGATCAAAAATGTCTATAAAAAAATGTTGTGCTTTTGTCCGACATGTAACGATTTTTGGCCGTAAGCGACCTCACTATAGACGACCGACAGGTTTAAACCGGCATCATATTCCGTTGAGCAGTGCTGCCTTATGTATATTCCATTGCATCGGACGTTTTATTGGCGTACTCGCCTGCTGCTGCTTCCCGCCTTGTTTCGGAATTTCCTTCGGAGTCCCCCGCAAGTAACATAGCAAATTTGGGCTGTCTAGTGATTTGTCTAGGTCATAACCTTGGCCACCGAACCATTTCTGTTTCCGGTACCGCCTGCTAACCCAAATTCAAACGCCACGATCACACTACTGAGGACGGGGAAATCCACCCCCATAGTTCTAACCATGGAAAAATCTTGGGTGACCGATCCACCCAATGTCAAACCTGCGAGTAGGACGAAACAGCAAATCAGCTGCTCCTCAAGTTTTTCAGTGGAATGCAGCTCCCTCCAAACTTTTGTGCAGCTCCAACCCTCTACCAAAAACCTTTAAAGAAACCCCGAAATGTATTATCGTATTCCTGAGAGAAATTAGGCACACTGAGCGACCACTCAATTAGCGGGGTATAAGAAGACCAAGAAGGATTATTGGCTAAAACGTCGCCCCGATATTATGATATGAATTAAATAACGCTATTGCACAACAGAGAGAATAGACAGACTGTGAGACGACTGTGAGACGACCGTCAGAGAGCTCGTAAGAAAGGAGAACGAAATCATCAGCTCACACACCTCCTTATATAGCATAAATTTTAGTTACTTCAATCTGATTGTTAGAAAATTTACTATGATTAAGTGCAAAATTAAATTTTTCGTTGGATAAAAATTTACCTAGTAAAGGTTAGGGGGAGAGGGGGGCGTTTTTGTTTGAACAAGGAATCTTTTGTTTGGGGAAGACCTCGTCCTTACATACTAATATAACTAATATAACTAAATAAATTAATATAAATATATATAAATTAAAAATTAATGAAATAATTAAATATAAAAATTAATTATTTAAATAAATAATTAATTTAAAAACATCCAATATATAATGGATAAAACTTGTAAAATAGTTGAAATGATTGTCTATAAGATAATGTTTTAATAGGTTATTACGTTTGATATAGATATGTCATATATTGCATACAGGCATGCTCAATACAAGTTGCGTTTTATCGTTTTTAAACTAAAAAATTAAATTAAACATTTCTTATCTGCTCAATTCATACCGATTTTATATCGAATCCAAGAACTTCTTTCATATAAGTTGGCATATTTGTGAGAAAGGTATATGTTCCCCAATTACACATCGTATGACAGACAATGATACCCCACACTGGGGGAGATTTTAGGATAGACAACCATGGAACCGAAGTATTCTGAAAGAAGATGCATTATATAATCTAACACAAAATTAATTGTTTTAAAATCAAACCAAAAGTTATAAAATATAATCGTTTTGTATTTTATGAAGAATATTTAATATCCAATTCTAAAACAATATTAATTGGACAGATATTTAAATAGTCTATATTTTGTATATAACAAATAAAAATTAATATTTTAGATGAATAACCATCTGATCTTAATAACTTTTTTATAACTTCTTATAATCCTTTAAAAATTTATTTTTGATCGGATATCGGAAAGAATGTTTGTATAAATTTTAATGATATTTGTGATGCAGAATTAGCAGATTAATATTTTGTCAATAACAGGGGTGACTGCATCTATAAATGTTACCTAATGTATTAAATGAAAATGGCTAGTTCATTTAAACGATTAATTATTGTCATGTTATTAATTTACTTTTGTATGAATGGTGCATCAAGTGAAGGTATATATAGTATATAATGTGGCCCTTTTTTGTTACATGAATTTTAACCAATGTAAAAGTATATATTTATTTTTATTTTTTATATGCTATTTTTTCTGAGTGACAGACGCACAAAGATTACAAGAAGCATGCAAAATTATACACCCACACATGTAATAAGAGCAGGAAAAGCTTTTAAATGATTAATTTTTAATTAAAAATTTGAATTGAAATATACAGCATAAAATCTATTAATTAAATATTAAATAAGGATTCTGTAAACTATATTGTACAATATATTCTAAAGAATTCCCACAATTCCAAAGATTTGTCCAGTCAAGGAAAGTTTTGAACAAGTTCATGGATGAATATTTTTCATTATAAAATTACACATAATAGACCCTTATATATATATTTAAAAATAAATGATAAGATATACAATAAAATAATTAAGATTGTTCATTTACTAAAAATTTATATTACATTTCATAGTTGACAGAAAATCTAAATATCGTCGAAGTAGTAGGGTGAAAGGCGATTCTGGAAAGAGAGGTCACGGACCATTATTGGGGGGGAAGGACGAGAAGTGAGATTAAATAGTGGGGGGTGATATTGATACTTATAGAATTGATATAAACATTTATTTGATATAAATACTTTGCATTAAATACATATTCATCAATTTAATTTGTTAGGCATAATGTCAATGCATAAAAAGCAGTAAAACACTATCTCAGGTCATTTATACAAGTTCATCGACCATCTCACAACGTAAGATTGCCGACTCTTGTAATTTTTCTTCTCTGCATTAAAAAATAAGTCAGGCCCGTCGCCAGCGGGGGAGCATGGGGACCGTGCCCCCCTCTTCAGAATTAAGAGGGGCCCATTTTTAGTACACTATTCTAATAAAATAAGACATCGCAACTTAAATTGAGGGGCCTATCTTTACAAAAATGCAAGGGGCCTATCGACAATAGGAATCTGCAACATGAATTCTGAGGGACCATCAAAAACAGAAATTTAGAGGCCCAATTATGGGCAACGAAGAACTCAGGGGCCCCATCAGTTTAAACTGTTTTGGATAATTACAAACAAGCTTTCACTTTGAAGGCTTTCAATGATATTAGCGATGTTTAAAAAGATTTCACGGACCTCAGACACAACATAGATAAAGAATTTCAAATTATTTTCAGTCAAGCTACTCATCTAACAAACAAGATGAATTTTAAAATAAAAAATGCCTAAAATCGCTGGAAAACAGAGACAGAGCAAATTCGGAAGCTACAACGCCAGAGAAATATTATCAGTGAATTCTCGTAATTCCACTGTTAGATGGTGTCATCAATGAACTCAAAATCAGATTTGATCATCTATCAACAACAGCATCCAAACTACTGTTTTTGGTACCCTCAATCCTCTGTTCACAGGAAGATTACACTGACTTATTAAACAAAACTGTAGAATTCTACGAGAAAGACCTGATTTATGCGTCTGTTGTTAGCTTAGAGCTTTCTTTATGGAAGAGAAAATGGCTGTCTGTTCCACCTGAAGAATGACTTCGATCACTCTCTGGATCCATCACTGTCTGTGACAAAACCCATTTTCCAAACTTATTCATCTTGATTCAAATTGCATGTACTTGGGAACGTTCTTTTTGATCTCTGAGATGGCTGCATACACATGGCTACAGTAGTAGGAGAGGAGTACGTCCTAACCAATTCGTCTTTTGATTGGTCGAGAGATTCACGTGACCTATCTGGCTTCTGATTGGTCGAGAGGGTCACGTGAC
>JAUZNC010010828.1:0-19464 GCA_034780395.1 Vannuccia rotundouncinata | reverse complement strand
GGAAATCTCCTTATTTGTTTAATTGATTGTTTATTTGATTAATTGATAATTTAATTGTTTAATTGATTAATTGATTGTTTAATTGATTAATTAATTGATTGTTTAATTGATTAATTGATTGTTTAATTGATTGTATAATTGATTAATTGATTAATTGATTAATTGATTAATTGATTAATTGATTGTTTAATTGTTTAATTGATTGTTTCATTGAATATTGATTGTTTTACAATTTTAAACTATATTCTCAATAATCTTGTTTAAAAAACTTTAATTTAATCGAAATGAGTCCGACGTTTGTCCCAGTTAGGGTATTTAGCTATTTCCAAAGATATAAATCGCTCTCGAGCAGTACCTACTCTAAAAGTGTTAGTTGAACGCATTTTCTTTTTCTAAACCGCACTTATGTTCTATTCATGTTCATACTATACGATTTGTCTACATTATAATAGATACTAATTCAGATAGTTCAGAAAAACAATAAAACGTGATACCTTCTTGGTTCGTTTCAAATTATATATTGGAATCTGTGAATTTCTAACTTACGGGTATTTTCATAAGACTTGTCAATTTGTTTGATGAATAATAAATTATGTTAAATAAATATTTTTAATTTGATAAAAATCTTTCTTCATAGTACAATTCTACATACAATTGAAGTATTATTTTAATTATAATTTTCTAAAAATATTTTAGATACTATTTTGAACGATACAATGTAACTATTATCGATGGTTAATTGAATTTTGAATTATTATCTATATAGTGATATTTTCAGTATTGTGTATTGAATATGACTAAGCGAACGTATCAAAATACTGCTACAGAACTGCTTGAACATGAATCTACAAAAACCACGGATTATTCTACGAAAACTGCTATCAATGCGTTCAGTGAATACTTGAGCTTACATGAGAAATAGATACGTTGTTAAGCAACTTTTTATCTTCATTTCGAAATGGTGACGAACTGTACAAACGAAACATTTTTAAAAAGAACGTTGACATTATTTTTGCAAAATCTTTTTCAAAATTCGATAGACTATTTCACTCCTTACTGAAGAAAGTTAAGATTAATGCGATCACTTTGAAAAATTTCTGCCAATGAGCTTAAAACAATTACAACAGCATTAAATTCAATAATTCCGCAGTAGTTACAGTGGTTGATCCAGTTGTTTCACGTCTGTCGATCTGTTTATGTCATCAATTCGGTTTGTTAATAATGTTGTATAGTAATGTTGAACTCCTAGAAGTACAACATTACCATTGTTCATTTTTATTGATTTTTTAAAATACAATATTTTAAAATGTTGAACTGCCTTTCATATTAGTAACATTTAATTATATAGTAGATTACAACTATTTTAATTTATTTCACTCAATAATTTAACTGACAGTTATAATTTTACTATAAGTAAAATATAAAATATACCAATTATTGTATTGAACATATAAAAATAATCATCTAAAATAATCATCCACTTAATTAATGACTATATCACGTTTTATTAAAAATTTCTTATTTTGAGTTTTTAACATTTTTTATTCACACGATATTAAAAAGGAAATGAAATGACACTATTTACAGACCAGCTATACATTGCATGCACCCTGACACTTTGTTAATATTGATATCATCGATATAGCTTTTTTTAAAGCATTTTGTCCTGAATTCATCTTAATTATTTGGCAAATATATGCAATATTCATTTGTAATATTGGTGTGTTTAGATTATTATATATTATATAAATAATGCAAGATGGATAAAACAAGGAAGTTCTGTAGTCTGTTATTATGTTAAGGATTCTTTCTGTACATTTAAAAATATATTTAATATACCAAAACAAATACAGAACATATTTAAACCATTGATATCGTAATAATATTTATCTAGATCGGAAGACCGAAATAAAAACGAACAAAAAGACAAAATGTGAAATCTGGTTCGGCCAATAATTTTACAATTAGAGCTGTGAAGTAGACCAAATCGGTCAATATATCTTTGCACAATAAGTTCTTTTAATTTGTATATATATTGTGAGGCCTTCTTGTCGTATATTTTATATTTATAACGAAACGTTTTTCTGGAGAATTGTTTATTTAAGTCAATTTAATTTATTTCAATCAATTTGCAATTAATTTGGCCGTTTTTATTTCAGATGTATATTTATTTAATTTATTTCTGCCAATAGTTTGCCAATCTAGAGAAGCTAATTACGATATCCATGATTTAAGCAGTCCATTTTCAAAAATATTCGTGTATGCTTTTATTTTAAAAACACAATTTTTGGAATGTAAAAATTAAATATTTGCTACACATGCATTATCTAATTGTATGTGAAGATGGTTTTATATACATATAATAAATACGGAAATATCTCTGACAATATTAATAATTACAGGAATATGAGATTCACTTTTAGAGATACTTTTGATGTGTAGGTATATAGTTGTTATTTGATGTATGGCAAAGAAGGGAGGTATTTCAATCATATGATCACAGTTGAAGTGTTTGGTGTCAAAAAGCCGATCTACATGCATACGATCTAATTAAACTTGAATTAAGTCGCTATTGAAAATGGCTTCATAAGTTACCATTTGGTAGTTATTGATAGTGCTAGTGTCGTTGATGTGTCGTTTAGCAACCAGATTTGAAGAAATCGGAAATACTGTGGAGAGAGTGTTTGATTTTCCAAATCTGAAACATATTAACATTAATGGCATTTGAATTCTTTACGAATGAGAAAAACGTATTTTAAATACATGACATTTTTATATTAGGAATTATATGATAAACAACATTATTATTTTTCAATAGCTAACTAAATTATCAAGTTTTTAACTGATTCGAGTTATGAGGATAATATAGATATTATTTTATTTCTTCGACTATATATTTGGTGTAAAACTTTACAATTAATTTAAAGCAATTTATGTAAATCATTTAACTTTTATAAATTTTTATTTCATGAAAATAATTGGTTTAAGTTAACAAAAATTGTCTATTTTATAATTTGAAAGAGTTTTAGCACATAACATTTGTGACATTGCAAAGAAAAATTTTAGTCATAAAAACACTTTATTCATGATATATTTTCTTGTGCTTTACATGAAATAATAACGGAATTTTGTAACTTTTTGAAATTGAAGCCTAACACACAATTTTCGGGTGGGGTGATATTTTCTATGATTTCTATTTTATTTACTAATTTTTTTATCTGATTCAATTATATTATTCATCGTGTGTATTCAACTAAATCTTCATATGCAATATTTATTTATTTATTATATTCACAAAATTTTTGTTTTCCAATATTTTAGCTCTATTTCAAAAAAGACGGAACAAAGAATTAATAAGTATTTTTTAATGATTATACGTTGACTATTGAACCGACTTATCAAACCGACAAACAAATCTTCAGAGAGAAGGAGAGCAATTATTGATCCAGAAAGAACATATTTCGAAGATATAAAGATACGAAGACAAATTAACATAACAAAAATATAAATAAGAAATATTTGTAGCTTTACGGCGCTTTTGTTCTTGTCGTGAAGGAAATGGAAAACTATTGCAACAGCAAGAGAACATATCCAATATATTTTAAGCAAATTAAATTTACTGGAAAGAAAGATAAGACGCAAGAAATAAGTGTCAGAAATATCAGAATTGTTTCAGAGTGTTATGTCCATTGATTTAATTTCTGAATTTGTTGAATATAAATTCCCTGCAGAATGCGACAGTGATCGAATAAGGTATACTAATAACGTTTACTAAATAAAAATGAATTTCATATGTACCTAATGAAGAATTTTATAATGGTCGAATGATTTAAGTATTTTTTTAAACTTTTATACAATAATTGTTTATGATATCTGTATATGGAAGAGAGTGTTCGAGGGGCTCATAATACGATAAAATATAATATATATAAAATGCAAATCTTAAAAATATACAATCAAATATATAAAAATAGTAAAATAAAACCCTCTCTGCGTTCTATATATCTAAACGTTATTCTAATATTCTACAATAAAAATGAATTAATCAAACGTTTCGATTTACGTCTAACGTTTTTATACGTTTTCAAACAAATTTAAAAATAAGTTTTACAAAGAATTCTATTGCGTGTAAAGTAGAAAAGCTAGATTTGAAACATTTCAATAATTTTACCATTTAGCGCTTTAGATTTTTCAAATTATCCTTCTACTAATGATCCTAAAATTTATCATGCATTTAATAGACATTTAAAACATTGGTGGGGAATGGCAAATTTATGGGAGGGGTGGCAAAAGCCTCTTTACCGACGAAACGTTAAAGAAAACGTTATTGTTTTTATTTATTTAATTGGGTACATATTTCAAAGGTTGTTAGACGCATTTGTAAATTGGTACACTGAAATTATTTACAACGCATACTTATTTAGAATATACAAACATTATTTTTGTATATTTATTATAACATTTTAAAACTGATAAATTTTTGTTATAAAACGCATATAGTTTTAAAATGTTATTCAATTATTCTTTCTATAAAATATATTTTCAGTTAGCTATGGGTACCTACCTACCTATACCTATATGTATAGTTAATATGTACCCATTATATTGTGTGTTTTACAATTACAAATAAACACGACATAAATGAGTACATAAATATTCCTGCAATTTCGAAAATAACAAAAAATATACATTGGTAATTGTCATCATTTCTCCTGATCAGTACACAAGTATGGCTAAGTTATACCTTTATATACAAAAAAAAACTAGGGGTAAGCATTATCAGAAGTCTCGGTAAATTATCTACAGTTTTCTTTTTGATCACACCTATAGGTCGAGATACTTTTATCGGCACCATCTTCGATCACACCATTGATAGAGTGTTTTTATTTTACTTTTATTATACATTTTGTATTTTATTGTATATTTTAAATTAGAATCGGAAAAATTTCTAATGTTTTTGTTTAGATATTAATAAAAAATTATCTTATAATTTTCAAAAAAATAGTAAGACACCACTTTAAAAATACCAATTTAAAGAATCATTCTAATATTTTATTCCTATACTTTAAGATTTGAAATTTGTTTGATCTATGTAATATCTATATATATATATATGACCTAATTAAACATTGAATGATTTTCACTTGGCATTCTTTTAAAAGAACATATAGAGTAAAAAAGGCGTGTTTCTTCAACAGAATTATTCAATCATGCATTACAACTAACTATACGCGATCTAATAATCATCTTCACCAAGGTGATTATAGCTATTATTCTCGATCCTATTCAAACTGACAAGATACATTCTAACTTGTGTGGCATACAAGAGGTTGTTTCATATTCTTAGCTTTGATCACAATTGAAAATATTTACCTTAAACAAACACCCGTTTAAAAAACAACTGATCTGCATTTTATGGGTGGTCTTATATCCTATATGTCAATTGAAACATATTTAAGATTATAAATTCTACAATGATGTATTAAATTGTGATGTATGATTGATGGATGCCATCAAAGGTCAATTAAAGTATTTTATTGGACTTTTAAGTTAAAGATATATATAGACAAAAGCAACGATCCGACCGCATATTGTGAACGAAATGAAGTTAACGTTTATTCAAAATCAGAATGTAACTATTACTTCCTCACTCTGTTTTACTACAGGGGCGGTGACTAGGGTGACTAGGGTGACTAAGGTGACTAGGTTGACTAGGATGACTAGGGTGACTATAGTCTCCCCCATTTTTGCCTCTAAATTTTGTTTACATAGTCATATTTTGCCTTTTTGTTGCACTGGTTAATTTGATTCAGATAAATGTAAAAGTCAACCCCTTTAAAAAATCCTAGATCCGCCACTGTACTACCTACTAGAAAAAATAATAATATTTAATATAATTTGAAAAGATATATATGTTGTTCTTAATTCGAATTAAGTAAAAATAAAAATTATTTTCCTTCCGTAGATATATAACAACTAGACAACCAATAAAAGGAATTAATTGTAGCCTAATGTATTGATTCGACTTACGAAAATGTAAAGTTATTGCAAGTGTCTGTTATCCTAAAACATCTAAAAATCACATAAGTGCACCATATGATAAGAAGTGAATATATCTAAATCCAAAGTTCAGAAAATTATATCGTTTTATGTGTAGATTACATGTGATGGCTATAATTTTTTATTTGATCTTAACATTTTTGAACTACTTTAGTTATACATTTCGTTTAGATTGTGCTTGCCTGAAAAGTTATTTTAAGGTATGATATGTATTATGATATGCCAGATTACATGGTCTTCTAATTAATCCAGATTTAAATAAACATGTTACCGTTTGCGTTACTCATTTTGCAACCATAATACAACACTTATAATAAATAGTGAGAATATTTTGAAATAATTAATAACACTGACGTGACGTTAAATTACATTGACTCTTGACTTTGAGACGAAACCAATTTTCTATCAACCATCACTTCACACCTGTAAGTCAAGTCAACTTGTCAAATTAATGTTGACACTATATTAATCAAATTGTTTAAGGTTATTCTTGTCGAACTGTCAAAACTATAACGATTTAATGCTATAGGCCCAATGAAAGTGTTAAATAATGCATTGCACATAATACAAAAGTGTTCCATTTTAATTTTTAATCATCTAAACTGATAATTTAAAGTATGGAATCGCCAGTTTAATTATATTGAAGTGTTACAATGATTCTAAAAATCTGAGTAGAGAATCCAAGGCATCGCTATTGATTGCTAGACTTCTTTGGTTAAGTACAAACTTATTAAATCGTCACAAGGACTCTTATATGGAAGGTGTGTAGGTATATGTTATGCACTTTTCAACATCTTTTCAACAATTATGTAGTTAAGGACGATATTTTACCATAGGGATGTAATGTTAAGCATATTATGTGAATTCGTCCGAGAAAAGTATAAATGTATTAAATCAATAATTATTATTGAATTAATTATACTATTGCCTATAAATCGATATATATTCCTCTAGAATAAAATTTCGGTAAAATATTCGTAAAATAAAAATACTTTTGCATCATGTTTTTCAATAGTCTTAAAATCAATAAAAAGTACATCAAATATTTTAAAATTGGCAAAATTTGTATTATTAAGAAGTTTTATAAAGAAGACTTTCTAACATTTTAAGAAACCCTTTGGCAAAAATTCAACTACATACATTTTGGAACTATATATATAGGTATATATGGAAACGTTGATTTCTGTATATTTTCATTTGTAACTGAAGCAACCCATCATCATTGCAAAATAATACGGTCGCTCTTTATATGTGCTGTAATTTGAAACACGATGTGATGCACCTGTCTGAGTTTGACTTATAAAAGCATTTTAATCATATAGTATGGGAAAGTTTGAATAACATAGTTCTAACTAATTACACTCATATTTGCCAGTTATCAAAATAATTTCATAAATTTCAATTTTGCCACTAAAAAAATTGAAATCGATAAATATTTATACTAAATCTAGAGAATAAAAATGAAAATATTTAAAACATTATATACAGTTAGTTTATGTTATTCTTGTCACTTAAAAGTATAAAGTATCCAATTTACCTCTATATATAGAAATATAATGAAAATATGGTATTTGACACGTAATATCGCACAAAATATTTTGTAATGATATTATTTTGTTAAATTTACATATATTTTGCACTTCAAAAATCATTTCAATATTTCGTGCAATACTAATTTCTTACTAATTGGCACACATTCTTTATATATAAACAACTTAATTGCGTTTCTTTAACTAAAATTCTCAAAATCCACTGAGCGTGATTTGGTTTGTTATATATATGGTGTTACATGCAAGATCAGATATAAATTGAAAATACACACTTTATTTTTTTTGACGATCAATACGACCTGTGTGATTACGATTTTCTTATGAATTGTAAATAAATTATTGAATTGTTAATATGACAAATATTTCCCAATTTTTTTAATTAAAAATTCATCTCTGTGTTTTGAAAATTGTTGTTTTAAGCAAAGCATTATTTTAATACTTTGGAGTACTTTAATCAAAACTGGAAATCCTAAATTTACTGTGAATTCCCTATACATAATATAGATTTGAAACTCAAAATAAACCGTTGAATTTAATATAATTATTTTACCATAGCAAAAAATTATTTCATGTTCACATTGAAACTATAGATTACGCATATATTGTTTTATGGTTAAATACAAATTGGAACAATTTTGTTTTTTGGGTAATATACGTAATGTGTGATATTTGTATAAGAATCTTTCAGGACATATTTTATATTTTCTGTTAGAAGTTAGTTTATTCATTTCTAAGATTTTGACTTCTGAAACACGTCAATTATAGCTCCAATGAAATATCGACAATGTTTTATTCCAGTTAACTTTGAAACAGTTTATTTTGTAATTCTTTAATTAATGCATGCCTAGAAGAATAACGAAACCATTTAGCTACAACAATGTGTAAGAACAGTCAATGTCAAACATCAATATAAAGGGTAACCTTCCGTTGACCCTTATTAGCTTTAATAATATGGTCAACATTGACTTTATATACCCGCTCCTCACTCCATATAACTCAAACATTCTTCTCCAATTCATAAAAATCTGTAACTTTAAAGTTGACGACATAGATCTAATCATGGTTACAGTGGAGACGTTAGAAGACGAGTGAACATTGTAAGTTTTACTTTATGCACAAGAAAACGATACCAAATTGTATACGTTTAAAATATTGTAGTGTATATTCTAGTGTACATCCGTGATCATCCCTATATATACGCAATATTAAAGTTCGATTTGTTTTGCATAGGTATACCCTTATATTGGGTGGTTATCAGATTTCCGTGATAACTTTCATTCTATAAAAATCTTTTTAAAAACATTAATTAACTCTAACTTTAATGATAATACAAGTTTCAAGAGATTATTTTATCCAATTAGAGATTAATTATATTTAATTTTTTTCTCAAGGAATAATAAACTCCAACTACAAAATACTAATTTTCAATATGGGATTAGTTCGACATTTCAGTTGCATTATATAAGAATTTTAATATAAAAGGATGATTTAAAAGGAAGATATCATGGATTAGGGTCAGAGTTAAACGAACAAGAATTAATTAAATACAATTTTAACTATTATTCGAGTTAAAATTGTATCTAAATAATTGTGGTTAGTCTAACTCTAACACTATAATCCATGACAACTTCCTTTTAAATCATCGAACATTATTATAATATAGTAGGCATTGTTCTCATTCTTAATCAGGTTACATTTTTAACTAAGGTTTCTGTTCTTTAAACTATTAGTCCAGTCGAATTAGTATTTTAACTAGAAGTATAAATGTTGCACTAATAAATTTAGAGCCATTAGAACCATAATTTAATGTAGAATAACATATTAAGAGCCTCAAACTGAGGTGTTTTGGTAAAAAAAGATAAAGACGTTATAAGAGTATAACTTTTAAAAATATAATATAAAACAGGTAAATTCTAAGCAATAAAAACTTTAAATCTCACATTAAAATTGCTCTGTGAGGCATTTTGGATGCATATAATATATTATCAATAGATAGAAACATGTATATAAAATATCTCAACACAATATTATTTTTTTACAAAAAATTAACACATCAAAAAATAATTTTTTAGTAAATATCTAAAAAAGGAAACATTCGATCATTACCAACAGATAAAACAATTCTTATAATCTATCAGACAGGATAATTCAAAAGACTAGAAAATGTTCATTAATTAAAATATCTTCACTATTTTCAAAAAATGAGGATGTAGTTAGATACTTTGTATTCTTTCTATCTATTGGTACTATGTTATATACATCCAAAATGTATCACAAAGCAGTTGTTTGTGATTTAAAGTTTTCCTTGCTTAGAATTTACATGTTATATATTTATTATATTTCATAAAATTACTCTTTTTTGACTAAATACCTTAAAGCTCTTAATATGTTATTCTAACATTAATTTCCTATTTGAATGTTAACAAATTCATTATTGCAGCAATTACTTCTAGGTTTAGGCTTATTTTCACCTAATTTGACTGAAATATATAAATATTTTTTTATCAATCGATTCATATTTTTTATTCATTAGAAATATCATCACAATAATTTTGCATTTCTTAATTTGGCGGACTGCATACAATTAATAAAAAATGTAAAAAAAATAAAAAAAATTTAGTGATAAAATTAACCCTACATTAAATCTACAATTATAAAACACAACCCAAATTACATTTGGATTTTTAAGGAAAAATCCATTAATTTATAGTTTTTATTATAGCGAGTAATTTTCCTATAGAGAGTATTTTTAAATTTTATTTTACTTAATTTTAAATTTTAATGTATTGTATTATATTTGTATAATTTTTAATTATCTAATATAAAACTTTCTCATTATATAAATGTCATGACATTTTTACGCCAGTTAACAAATTACATTGCTTAATATGTAAATCCTGGCGCTACAATTCTCAATATTTGTTTATTATACATTCCATCTATGTTAATTTAAAATATTCATTAAGTTTAATAAAATACTACAAAAATAAAAATTTTATCTTGCAAACATACAACTTTGGGAAAATTTATTCACTCACTTTTATTAACTGATAATACGCTTTATTTATCATTAATTCGTAGTCTGCATGAACGTCTTTTTATCAAAGAGAGCAGTTTTGGAATCTTCAGATTCTATTATAAAGGTGTGCCGCCTTCGTCGTTTCATGATAATAAAGATAACAACAGCCATCACAATTGTGAGAATTATGGTATTCACTATCGTCATAACTGTTAACACTGTCAATAGAGTAACATTAGACACAATTCCACCGAAAAGCATTCCAGAATCTGTCGTTTCACTTGAAGAATAGAAAACTTTGGAGCTGCTAGTGGTAGTTGAAACATCGCTTAAATAGTTCACGTTTTTGATTTTGTCTTTTGAGGAATTCAATAAATCTTCCCTGGTTTCGGTTGATTTAGAAGTTGAAGAGGGAAGTTTATCAATCGGATTGTAATTTTTATAGCATATAGAAGTTTTCGTAAAGTTCATACAACTATCTTTAGAATAAATACATATATTACTTTGAAGATTAAAAGTTTCCACCTCTTGTGGCTCTTCGAGCAAAGTGCCGGTAAGTTTCGTCTGTAACTCTTCATCAGCACAAGTGCTCAACATGCAGGATAGCTGTGATTTGGTGCAATGTTTAGTATGAAAAGACCAGCCCGTCCCGGGAAGGATGAGCTGATCAAAGGACAGCTTGTTATTCTCCTTTTCACAGTAGAACACGAGTCGAAAGCGCATTTTATTGGCAACATGGTAGAAAGTTTTCGTTTCAATTTTGTCGGGATTCCACATCGACAGTTCACGAAGTGGTGGAATCTCACAAAAGTCTTGACTTTCTAGCTTTGCGATCTGAATAAAACTGATGGCTAACTTTTCAATAATACTTCGTCCGCCGGTTCCGAAAAGTCTTGAAAGTGCACCGGGAGCTAGACGATCTACTTTGAGACGTTTCTTGGATGGAATAGAAACAATGATCTTTTTGGCATAGGTTACCTCTTTACAGTGAACTGGAATACTCTTGGTGGATGCGACATGTTGCTTCAAAGTCAACTGGTCGTCCCCTGAGTCTACAGCACTGCAGTTCAACCAGGATTGAGAGGTAGAAGTTTTAGAAATGTAGCAGAATATCCCTTTACAGTTCAAATCGGCTCCAAATGCATTCATCAAAGTAGACACCAGAATAAATATAAACAAAGTTTTTTGACAGCAAAGCATTGTGTTAATGTAGAAATTGTGGATAGAAAAATCTTTGAATTTTTTTAATAAATCAATTAAATAATTAGGAATGCACGTTACTATAGCTTCTCATACTTTCTCGCTATTAAATATTTTATTTGCTTTAGCTAAAGTCAAAATAAACAGCCAATCCTGAGCCGTCTAGAATCATAAGGAACGTAATCACTTGATTGGTTTACAACTGAGTTAAAGTACGTTTTGTGAAATTATTCTTACTTTATAATAGAATATAGGTTTTATGTTTCTCGGCAAGATTTTTATATCACTTTTGTTTTACAGCTACAGAAAAAATTAATTGTATGGGTATTATGTCAGATTTTTTGTAATTTATTAATGTTGAAAAGCAACATTTTACTATGAAAATAGTTCGATTGACACATTTTTATTTAGCTGCTTTTAATTTAAAAGTTGTTGCAAATTGTAGCGTTTTTTTAATTGAATTGGTTAAAAAATATGTAAAAACTATATTACATAATATATCATCAAATTTAATCATTTAGGTTTTATTGAAAATTATCGAAAATAAATGGATCATTCTTAATTATTTAAAAATTATATTTTAACTTTTAAAATTCGAAAATTAAAATAATAAAAATATATTTTTTATGAAACAAAATTTAAAAAAAGAATGAAATTATTTTAGTCATATTAATATAATTCTTAAATCAAAAATAAAATTGAATTATTGATTTGTAAACAAATTTTTTCGGTAAATTTTTACCAATTAGAAACGTTATTATTTTGAAAAATATTGATTGCCACCATTTACCTCTCCTTTCCTTTTTTGTATCTGTCATTGATTTACAGGAATTGACGATACAGCTTTATTGAATCCTCTTTTCAGAAAGATAAAGATTGTAAAACCATTTCTAAAAGTATTTATGAGAGTTTTTGGAGCTTGATCAAATAAAAAGGATATCATAAAATATCGATATTCTTTCATATTGATAAGTTTACACCTTTACACTCTCAATTACAAGTAGTGCCCTATTTTTGTAATGAATACTTACAAAATTTCTATATGTAAATAATTTCTATATAATTCTGAATAAATAAATGGTAAAATAGTTTAATTATGATTATAATGGATAAAAATATAATTATAAAAATTGTGATTATATATATATTAATTTAAACTATTTTGTATAATTTGAAAGCTTTTATGCAAAACAGCTTTTTATTGCTTTAAAAAACTTAAGTATCAATTTTTAGATTCATCTTTTTTATTTGCAAAGTAAATATACAACGATACAGGTAGTAAAATAGTGGATGATACGATTTTACATATGTTAACCTATATGCAATATAACTCAAAAAACAGCTTTATTGACAGAAAAACAATTAACTATGATTGTCATTAATGTGGTACATTTTATTTTATTTCAATAAAAGTTTTATAATAGTTGTAATTTTAAAATGTATCGGTTAAATTTCTATTCTGTTTCCTTATCGGTGTCTAGTTACTGTAGGTATAGACGATAACATCCAGTGTTCGCATTTTTTATCCAGAAATAGGGTTAGCTATAATATTCCTGTAGCCACACAATTATAGTATCTGTAAAGAAGGTCAGATTCATTATTAAACGCCCTGAGATTTTGATCGAACCTGCACACATTGTACTACCTCGCTAGTCGAAAAACTCGGGTAACAGAACTACTTGCAACTTTTTATTGTGGTTAAATAATGATTTTTGGAACTTCAGTATGTATAATGCATAGCCGTTTACTATCTATAAAAATATAATCATGCCAATAATCACGGAATAGCAATTCCATAAAAAGTGACATTTGGGATTATTGTACTGTAATAAAACTAAGAGTTTTGAAATGGAGCAGAGAAAGACACAACTCGATGCAATTATTATGAAAACAATATTTTTGTGACCATCCTAAAATTTTAAACATGCTTTTAATGTTTTACAGTTCATTCAATAAGTATTTAATACAATTATTTTCAGAAGAAAGTCTTCTAAGTTTAGCAAATAAATAAATTGAGCTAAATTTATAGTTCACTAACTTTATAGATTTTTCGTTAATCACATTTTTTAATATATAGACAAATACAATAATTAAATTTAATAACATTAACAAAATATATATTAAGAAATTAGTTGTCAATCTGAGTTATAATTTTTTTTATAAAATCTAACTGATATTTTTCAAAAATTATCAAATTTAGATTGGATAAAAGCAAATAGATATTTTCGTATCCTCCTCTATAATCTTGTCTGTTCATCAGCTGTTTTTGTACTATGCCAAAAGACGAATATATTTCGAAGAGTTAATTTATAACACAATTTAAAAAGTTGTAAAACGAATGTACTTTTGACATATTTCATTTAACCAGAAGGATCTTATTCCACGAAATACTGCTCGCCCTTATTCATGTGTGTGTGTGCTTTTAATGTCGTAAGGTTCAATACCGTATTTAGTGCTAGTTTCAAGTTGTGCACAGACAGAATAAAATATCGTATATTTTGTTTGATAACGTTGTAAAATTAATAAACTCTGTGTTTTCTTTTTTTGGATTATAATTATATGAAATTTTATCCACAGTGAATTTCCACCCATGACATATTTCAAATTATATGCCTACTTTTCCCATTTTAATTAATATTAATTTTTATATAATATAATATAATTAATATGGGTCTATTGTAAATATAACTTATATTCAATTAGCATTATTTTGTTTTTTAAGTATTAATAATTGTAATTTTTCCATGTAATTCATTTGAATTAAATAGTAATATATTCCAGTCTAATATAGTATTTGAATATTGTGAACACTAATGTAATTTAATTGTTTAAAAAAGTTGTCTATAATTTTCATTATAAATGTTTCTTTATCAATATTTCTCATTTTGTTTTAATAAATTAATGTCATTCATTAAACTGCTTTACATTAATCAATTAATATAATCATATGGATCTACATAGTATAGCATCTATGTATTAATTACTTTCTAAAGAAAATTCGATTTTTTAAATGATTTATTTTATGATTTTCTAAAATAAATTTATTTTGAAATCTTGATTAGCTCTTGAAAATCGCCCCCTAAGTTATTCGAGTATTTCCAAATAACGAAATATTTTGTTACTTTTATACAGTCAACCGATACAATTGAAACCATAAACATATATATGTATTATATGAAAATAAAGATTCGCATAAATAAATATTATAGCAACAACAGTTGCTGGAATGCACCGGAAGAGAACCAGACAGACGTAGTTGATAAAAATGCAATAATGGCCACTTGTTTAACTTAAATTGATTATTAGCAAATAGGGAACTGTCATTTTGTCACTTACTGACGTTACGAACAATTAATGTCAAAATACGATTTGGTATAGACTTCCATTTCAAACGTAGATCCCAAAGTCCGCGGTACTCACAGCATTGGTTCTGTTGGTTAACAAAATGACCCCAATCATCATGAAAACTGTTAACTTAGTTAAGATTCTACGTTCTTTTAGATCCCAAATGTAAAATCTAACCAAATTATTTCAAACTGTTTTTACAACACTTTAAAAAGTACAAGAGGCTAGTATAGTTTTATTTATCATAGCAATCATAGGAACACAGTTTCAATGGGATGATTACATACACATAACGCCCACACTACCACTAGAGTTAAAGTTATAAATATTGAGATAAGAAGCTTTCAATTACCCTATTATCGTGTATTCTCTTCTGTATACAGACAGACATTTTCTGATGAAACTTGCCAGATGCTGTATATCACAGACAGGATTTTTGTGTTGACAAACTCGGTAATTGAGTCAATGATGAATGATAGCAAGCGCTGAAAGTGTTTCAATAAAGTTAAGGGATACTAGCGTGAATAATTACATTTATGAATAATGTTCAATTTTAATGATATTGAAAATAAAGTTTTGTTATATTTGGTCACGAAAAATATTTAATAACTATTTAATAACAATTACATTTGCATTTTGTCAACACTAAAATATATAAATTCTAATATTTATTGTGATAAGCTTATATATATATATATATATTTGTATTGATAATACAAATTTTGACAATTTTTTATTGAACAATTTCAGATATTCGTGTAATTTATTAATAAATTTGGAATTCATGATAGCTATTTTTATTCAAAAACATTTGATCTTGATTTTGACCATGTTCTTTCAATCAATTAAGAAATAAAATCACATTTCAAAAAATATTTTATTTCTAATTTCTATTTTCTATTTTATTTTATACTACCGAAGTGTTTTCGGTAGTATAGGAAACATTTAATGCAAGTAATAGTGGTTGCGGGCCCTACTGGAACAGTTTTAGTGAGTATTTATTTCTGAGAATTACAAGGATTTTTAAAATTAAATTCCATAAAGAAATAGAAATTTGGAGGTGAACCATATCAATGAAGTTTAATGTCAAACTGATCTGGTTTGTATTGTTATAAAAATATCTATTAAATGAAAATAAAAATGAAAATATCAAGAACAACGTCTTTATCAGAAAAACAATAAACCAATATTTCAATTTGACCTAGTTTAAGTCATTTCCAATTCTTCAAAGTCTTTCTTTAAGAAACTTTTTTAACTCTCCCGAACTAAATATTAAGTCTAGTGTATTTTATTTTAATAAACAGATTAAAATTGAATATAATTTATATATAAAGTTGCTCCAAACAGAAAATTTTAATTTATATTTAAAACATTATATACCTATCTTGTAAATTTCATTTAGTCATTTTATAGAAAAACTTTAATATTTGGCTTAATATTTTTATAAATATAGTTGTATACTAATATCACAGTTCAGTTTGAATATCAGGAAGGTGCATAAGACCTGTAATGTAAATACTTTAGACGTTTCAACTTTCAAGTTGCCGCCGATAGGCGTCTGAATATGACAATAAAGTATTCAGTAAAGCTGTTAAATTCATAATCATTAGTCATCAGGTCGTAGACTTTGTGATCTGTCGTAGTTTGACAAGTGTATAGGTACTAATAACTATGCATTATAGTTCCCGCTGTGCTTTTAGCGTTTTAAATTAGTCTTATATCTGGAATTAACCAAACACCCTATACAGGTACAACATATAGACTTTCTTGTCAATGTTTATGTCATCGTGTCCTGGACACTTTTATAAATATAACTTTGTGCAAATAATGAAAGTAATTTCCTTTGCATACAAATTATGAAACCGTTCAAGAGTTAAATATGATTATTATTTTGCATCTAAAAAGCAATATTTTAAAAATATACTTGGGTCAAACTTCAATTATTCATAAATCCTTATTCTGAAACTGAAACTATAGTTTTTTGAGTAATTGAACTATAAATAAATAAATCATAAGTAAATAATCATACTTAGATAATCATTGATAACAATAATACCGTATACAATTTGGGGGCTCTCAAGAAAATTCAAATTGATTTTAATTAATAATACATTTAAAAAAAAAATCTATTAACTTTTTTTTAGCATCAACTGTCGGATTAAGCAAGCGAATTAGGAGAAAATCCTATAATAATATTAATGTTGTACATGTAATGACATAAAATCTTTCCAATAGAAGTTCTTATAATTAAATTTCTCCAAAAAGTTATTCGTTTTAATTATAAGATGATAATTAGAATTAGAATTAATTTTAATTAAATTTAAATACATAGGTATATATTTAAATTAAATATTGTATAATTTCCGAGTGCATATACTTTTTCTAATTCTTGATAATATTTTTTTACGCTTAAAGATATTGAAAAATGACCAATACTCTAAGCACTAGTATTATAATTTTAAGACATTAATAGCCATAACATAAAGTTCTTTTATAGATAATTCTTTTTTAATTAGATTAATAAAAACGATATGACGTCAACATAATAATTATAGTGTAGTTATCTTTAATAAAAATTCACTTACAACCTTTTGCAGATAACTTAAGACGAAATAAATTAAACCGATAAATGAAGTCCGAAACGGTACTAATTATCAAATTCATCCCCTGAACATCTGTTCAATAACCTCATGACCGACATTAATAACTCAGTAAAATTATTTCCTGATATCAGATCAAGTATTACTACATCTCCGTAGTTTAACGCCTTGCCAACAATGATGAAAAAAGCTACGGTGTATTCATAATGACTCATATATTGGTCATCCACGCTTACTATAAGTAAATACCGGTTCTTCTAATTGGGTTGAACCAGTACTGGTGGAGATGGTACTGCAGGTGTACAGGTGTACAGGTGTTCATGGAAACTGGTGCTATATAACAAGGAACAGGGTATATTCATGAAGCACTTAGTTAAATCCGCTTCATAAATACAAACATTCTTTACTGGTGTTGATGTCTAAAAAATAATAAATTGAAATATTTGGCATTCAGAATTCACAATGTTTTTATCCATCTCTTATTGGCAATATTATTTAAATTATAAAGCGATAGTGGAGTGGGGTCAGACAGTAAAGTGATCAACTAAAACCAATCTTATGTTAATGGAATTTCTGTGACTTTTTATAACAACATATTTACTGCGTAAATACACCCTAAATTCACACCTATAGCAGAAATATTTTTTATGTGAACTAATCATTCCAAGCAGAGATCGTAATTACAACTGCGCACAATATATAGTAGTTGCATTTTCAAAAAACATTAAGTACTTCTAACATTAATATAAGAAATCCATAATAATATAAATTGAAGAAAACAAGTTTGATTTAAAAATATAACGTCAGAGATTTTTCCTAAAGCACTTTTTTTATAATTTTTTTTAACTTAAAAGATGCGTAATTAATTAGTTTCATGACGTTTTCATCTAGTATAAATTTGCAAAATGATTATAGTCTCAATAAATAAATATTTGTTATAAAATAAAAAAAAATGAAAAAGTGTTGTCGAAGTTGTATAAAATGAATGATACTGTCCACACTGATTAAATTGGTTTTGATATTTTTCATAAAACTTGAATTTTTATGAAAGAAACTATATCAACATTTATTATTGATTACTCACAATGTGGTTTGATTTTCTCATTTTACATTTTGATGTCTTTTTAATCACTTTTACTAAAAATAAAATATATTTATTACATTTTGTCAGACAGGGTATTTTAATTTAATAATTCCTTACCCTTCGACTATACTCATGTTCACTGTTATATTCTATTCTATAGAGATCAATTTAAAACCAACTCACTACATCACCTTATCCCATATAAACTGCCCACCACCCAAAAATTCAGGCAGCCCATATCAATAACAGAAAGAAGACTGAACTCTTTCGTCCCTCACGTAACTATAATCTTAAATCATGACACTAATGATAACAATTAATTAAGGCTACATTCGAAAGTCTCTATGTACTCTATGTACTCTTTATGAACTCTATTTTATCTACATGCTTACTATAAGTATCTCCTTAACACGTACCTACTACCAGCACTTAGATCCTCCGTCAAGTCGTTTTCAAAATAATCCCTTACTTACTTACTTACTTACTTACTTACTCACTTATTTACTTACTTACTTACTTACTTACTTACTTAATCACTTACTTACTTACTTACTTACTTACTTACTTACTTACTTACTTACTTACTTACTTACTTACTTACTTACT